>MU391951.1:0-293949 GCA_022578705.1 Xylariaceae sp. FL1019 | reverse complement strand
AGACGTCAAAGACGTTAAAGACGTCAAAGACGTTAAAGACGTCAAAGACGTTAAAGACGTCAAAGACGTTAAAGACGTCAAAGACGTTAAAGACGTCAAAGACGTTAAAGACGTTAAAAACATTGCTTTTAACAAGTGCTTTATAAAATGCTAGCGGGCAGTTAGCGATTTTATAACCGTTAATATTATATTTAATGCAAGTATTTGATTAACGTGGCTAGCGGCGTTAATATTAAATACTAAAAGGGGATATATTAATTATTTAAAAGGGGTTTAATTTAATACCGTATAATAACGTAACCTTTTCGTTTATAACATTTATAAAGTAACGAGTATTAATAAATATATTAACGGTTTTAAAGGTATCGATATAAGTATCAAAGTCGTAGTTATCGTAAAAGCTACGGACAGCGTTTAGCTGTATTGAAGTATTACTAAAAAGCTTACTAATTGGCTTTTAGAACGTAACTTTATTAGCGTTATTACGGCTAAAAAGTCGGGAAAAAAAGGAAACAAAGCCGTCGTATATAACTAAAAGAGTTTTATAATCGTCGATCTTAATAATAAAACGAAGTAATAAAAGGGCATAAAAGTTTTAAATACGCTAAAAGTCTGTTTAATTATCATTACCAGCTTTTTAGTTAGTTTTTTCCTATATAATAAAACAAAAGCGTAACGAGTTATCGTTTTTTATAATTAAAAACCGTAGCTGTTTATTAGCCCGTAAGGCCTTATTAAAGTCATTATAAACTCGATTGAAAGCGGTTAAAAAAGTATTATAATCTCAGTTATCGATAACGGCGCGGGCTAGTTAAAAACGGACAATTATTTAAACTTTAAGGTTAAAGCGGCCGTATACGTATATAAAAAAAGCTTTATTAAAGTTATTAAAAGCGTCGCTGTCGATATTTAACTTACTTTAAAATAAAGGCTTTTAGACTTTATATTCGGTAGCGTTCGTAAAGGTTAAAAAGTAAAAAAAAAAAACGGATCGAAAGCATTAAATAGCTTAAAACTCGGTAAAAGTAGTTTAAAACGCGGTAAGGCCGTAAATACCGGCTTAAAAGGTAAAGATAGTAGCATTAAGTTAATCGATTTTTATTTTAGCTTATTAACGTAAGTAATCGATTTTATTTTTAATTACGCGTTAAAAGCGTTGTAAAAAGTTCATATAGCGGCTTAAATAACTGCTTATATTTAACTAAAGGTTATAGCGATAAAGTAACTGCCGTTATTTATAATAAAAAGGAAAAGGCCTTAAAATAAGGGCTTACGGTAGTGCCTATTTAAAGGAAGCGATAGCTTAAAATGGTAACACTAAAATAGTTAGGTAACTTTTGAAAAAAGCCTGAAGTAATTGAAAAAATGTAACTAAAAACAAGAAAAAGCTCCGTTAAAGCCGTTTAAAAAAGCTGTTATTAACTAAAAGGTAACGAGATTAAACGGGGCTTAAAACGTCGCGTTATTTACTAAAAGGGTTATTAAATTAATTAAATAGTACTTAACGCGCTACGTGATTACGCTTGTTAGCGGAATAAAGTAACGATAACTTTATTAACGTACTAAAGTTAACGGACTTTTAATAAAGTTACGATAAAGCCGTACGTAAAAACAAGGCTTTAAGGTATATAATTGATAAAATATTATTAAAGGCATAAAAAGGAAGGCTAAGCCTAGTAGGGTGTTAAGTCGGCTACGTACTTTTATAATATATACGCCTTTATTTTATTTGCTATTTAATCTATATAAGCTGTTTAAAAGTACTAAGTAAGATCGGTAAATGCCGTAACTATACCGTTAAAAGGCTGAAAAAAATATTACGATTTAGGTTTTATATATCTATAGTATATAATATAAAATTAATAATATATAAAAGTTTAATTTAATTAGTACATTAAAAATTAAGTATTTAGTTAATTATAAAATACTTTAAAGCGAAATGATTAATAATAATTAAAAGATAAATAGATTTTGTATTTTTTTTTAATTCAACGGGTTATAAAAATAACGCTTTATTTATAATTAAAAGCTTTTTATTATGGATTCCTTAATTTAACTCCGGTTTATATAAACGTAATAAAGGAATATATTAATTATAAAGCAATTTTTAAATAATTATAAAAAACATATTAATAAAAATATTTTTTTATGTTATAAAAACTTCGTTAATAGCGTTTTATAAATATTATAAAAACTTTTTAATCAATATTTAAAGTATTAAACGAAATAAGATAAAACGGTAAAATATTAAATATAATAACACAGATTAATAACAGGCTGTTAAAAGATCGACGGTAATAAATCCTTTTACCGCTTTTGTTATTATTATTATTTTGTTTATTAATATTATTATACCCGGTGACTAATTATTAAAAACCAATCACGGTAGTTATTATATAATTAATAAGCTTTTAAAAGTCGTTAATTTTGATAATATTAACGCGTATTTTTTAATGATAACATATATAGTATATAATAAATACTAATAACTTTATTAATATTAACACGGATGATTAAACTTATTAAACTATAAATAATTTAACTAGTTTAATTAATTATATTGATTTTATTTTTTAAGCTTTATAAATACTTATTATAGCTTAATTCTTTGCATTTTAATTTTTTCGAATATAATTATTTAGTTTAATAGCTATTATTAAATTATTTTGAAAATATTTAGCCTCTTTAATACTTTTTAAAACGTTACTTTAGCTTTATTATAAACGGCTTTTAAAATGTTTTATTATAAAGCTTTATTAAATAGTATAAAGTTTTAAATTTTAAGGTTTATAAGACTTTCCTAATTTAATTAATTTAATTAATTTAATTTATATGATTATTTAAAGGCTAAAATCTCGTTATTTTTAATTATTAACAATACGTAAGCCTCTTTTTTACCTTTTAATACCTTTAATATTTCTAGTATTTTTAGCAGTTTTAGCAACTTTTTTAGCTATAATAGCTATAATAGCTACATTAATACCGCTAAGGCCTTTAAGCGCGGTTGAGCCCGCTCCGCTTACTTATAGCTATAATGGCTAGAAAGCTTACAGCTTTTACAGCCTTAGCCTTTATTTAAATTAAACTAAATAAATGGATTAATGATTCTATTTTAAATCCTATAAATTATAATTCAAAGTTTTTACCATTATTAACTACTTTACTTTTTAATTAATTACATCTTATATATTTTACGTACTTAAACCATTAAATTATAAAACATTACAGCCTTATAAACCTACCTTAGCTCCGTAATATAAAGGTTTAACTATATAAAATATAGCTTTTAAAATTTTAGTTTGAATTTAATTGAAATAACAGTAATTTTAATAGGTTTAATAATAACTTATAGATTATTTTATAATTATAGTAGCTATAATAATGCAAGGCTTACTTATTATTAAAGCCGTTATCGTTATTATTACTGTTATTACTACTTAATTATCGATGTTAACAGTATCGAAAATGCTGCAATTAATTGAAAGCCGCCATTTCTAAGCTATAAAAAGATAACCTATATTATATGTTTAATTTATTTATTTAGTTTAAAGAAAAAATTATATAATTTATATTAGCTTTAAAACAATTATAAAGCTTTAAAAACGATAAACCTTTTTTAGTATTGTTAATTATAATAAATATAACATAAATAGTTTTCGGCCTTTTTATTAACTGAACTGTTTATATTTGCAAAATTTTAAAACCTATCTTATATTAACAAATAAGTTTAAAAAAAAAATTTAGATTAAAATTCGAAAAAAGTGTTAAAAAGTTCTATTTTTATTTTCATTAATATTAATAACTATCAAAGTGTTGATTTAAACCTTTAAATTATCGCAAAACCGTTAAATAATAATATTGTTACTAATTTTATTATTTTCTTTTTTTAAAGCGTATTACTTTTAAAGTTTTATTAACGGTTATTAAAATCGTTTATAAAATTTTTAAAGCCTTTTAATCGTTTTATTAACTGTAATTAAATCGGCATTGATATATTGAATATTATACAATGATTACAATATAAAGTTATCTCTTTTTTAAGAGTTTAAAAATCGGCTATTAATAGTCATTAAAGCGTTATTTTTATTTTTATATTTTAAGCGATTTTAAAACTATGCGTTTTTGTTATTCATGATTATTAATTCTATTTAAAGATAGTTATTACGTTTTTTATTCACGACTTTAAAATAATTGATTTTATCGCTAATAGTTATTAAATTTGTTCTAAATTATAAAGCTATATAATAGTTATAATAAAGGCTATATATAAAATCAAGGCTTTAAAATGACCTTTAAATACATATAATATTAACAAAAGTTAAAAAAGGCCTAGGCTTAATAAAGTGCTAAATAAGCTAAAGTAGTTATATAATATACGCTTTTATTATATTTATTATATAATCTAAATAGCTTATTTGATAGTATTAAGTAGTTTAAATAACTACCGTGATTATTTCCTTTAAAATATAGCACTAAATTTTAAAGTGCTATTAGTTAAATAATTAGGGCTAAAAACGCGAATTTTAAGCTTTTTAGCAAATTGGCCTTAAATAGTAAAACTTTACTTTTCGAGCCGTATTAATGCTAGGTTACTTTATTTTGTTAGTTTCATTTATTTAATTAAGGTTTTAATCGATAACGTTAAACATTAATTATTTATTGATTATAGTGTAACTGCTTAAGTTTTTAACATACGTTAAAAACGGGTAATAATGAATATAGAATCGAAATCATTAATAAACTAAATGAACCTTAATTTAATTTAATTCCGGTAACGAAATAATGTAAAATATAAAGTTATTAAAATAACTATTAACGGGTTTTCGCTTTAGTGGTAAAATAATGTAATAATCATAATTCTATTAACGTAAATACTAATTAGTAATTAGTAATATTAAAGGCTTTAAAGTATCGTTAATATTAAATTCAATACTTTTTAAAGTAACCGACAACTTTAATAAAATCGAAGGTCGGTTTTTTATTAAGACAGTTTCTACCCGGGCACCCTATCTTTGCTACCCGGGCACCCTTTAGCTGTTTGCAGCCGCTATCAAGTGACTTCACTATCACCATCACCATCACCATCACCATCACCATCACCATTACCGTCACTATCACAGTCACCGTCACCCCACTGCCGTACATATTACCACCGTACTTTATCGCACAAATGATTACCAAGTCCTTTAATTGAGAGTGGATTTTATATATATCCCGTAGTCAATTTTATGTACTTTAGCCACTTAACTAGCCACCTTACGTCACTTTCGAGTAACATAACTGTAGCCATACAGCGTTAACGCTTTCGGCGTTACCTTGCATTACTATATTAGCCCCGTAAGGCCCTCTAGGCTGCTGGCGATGCTTTTATAACACTTGCGCGGTATTAAAAAGTAAAGTAATAGTAGTGGTAAAATAACTTAAAAGGTGCGACGGTAGTACGGTGTAGTAATAAGTTAGTTAGAAGCGGCTGGTGCCAGCCGGTAGGGTGCCCGGGAAGCAAAGTTAAGGTGCCCGGGGAGAAACTGTCTTTATTAAATAGTAACGGCTTTAATAAAGTTTCGAAATTACCGTTTTAATAGGTGTTAAAGGGTTCAGCAGTGCTGTAAAAAGCGCTAGCAACGTTAAATATAACTATTAAATATAATATTAACGGCTTCGAAAAAATCGAAGTTAATACTTTATAATAGTATTAAAAGTGATTATTTTAAGTGTTATATAAAGTAATAACAGCATATTTAAAGGTTATAGTAATAAATTGCTAGCATATTTAAAATATTATTTCAAAATAACGGGTTTAAATTATTATATTTATAACGTAACCTATAAGCCTTTGTTTTTATTAAACGCGCTATATAACTAAAGCTTTTCGGTAGCTTAACTTCGTTAAGGCTTATAAATGGTTCACGGTAAAAGCTTATAAAAGGGATAAAAAAGCATGCTTAATTTAGTTAAAACTTTTAAAAGTGCTTAAAGTAATAAAGCTTTCAAAAATAGTAGTAATACTTATTTAAATAAAGTTAATAGTTTATTAAAAATAACCTTGTAAAAAGGTCGTTTAATAATGCTTATTTAAAGAAAGCGATAATTTATAATAACCTTTTAAAAAGGGTTATCGTAATAATCGACTAAAAACGGAATAAAGCTCCTTTGTTTAGTTTATTAAAAAAGCTATTAACTAAAGTAGTAACAGGTTAAAACGAGGCTCTAAACGTTTAAAAAGTAAAGGTTATTAAAAAAGCTAGTATTAAAGCTAAATAAAAGGTTAAAAACGTTAGCCTTTGCGATTTATATTGCCGGTATTAATTTATCGATAACTTTACTAGCGTAATAAAGCTATAAACATTTATTAAAGTTATAATAAAGGCTTTACGTAAAAATAACCTTTTAATATATACTTTTAATATATATAATATTACTATAGGTTTAAAAAAAAAGCCTAAACTTAATAAAAAGCCAAGTAAGTTAAAGGATTTAGAACATATACGCCTTAGTTTTATTTACTATATAATCTATATAACTTATTTAGTAGTGTTTAGTAGCAAAAGTAGCTATTATAACTATAATATAAATTTACTTTACTTTTTACTAAGTAATTAATACTTTATTTAATAACTATTAAAATTTACTATAAGCAGTAAATTTAGTATTTATATAATAAAATTAAAACTTAATTATCAAGATTAATAAAGTAAATTTTTTCAAAATATAAAATAACGCTAAAACTTTAAAAAAAGCTGTAAAGTTTAAAAGGTATAAAATATCAATATAAGAATAAAGATTAAGAGTAATTTTAATTAATTTAAAATAGCTTAAGTTTTAGCTTTTAAAAAACGGCTAAATCTTAAGGTTTCTAATTTCGCGGTTTTATATACGATAATATATATTTATTAAATAATAAAGTATAATAAATCTCGTTAATTAAGTAAAAGATTTAAGGCCTTATTTATTAAATAGTAGTAAATATATATTATATAAAGCTATTAAACGTGTTGAAAATGCATTTAAGCTTTTAAAGTAATTATAAAAATCTAAGTTTATTAAATAATAACTAAGTATTTTTTTGAAATAATAAATCGTAAAAAGCTTTAAAATCATAATTAAAAGCTAAATTTTATTAATGTAAAATAATAAGTTAATAAAATCGAGTTTTTGCTTGTTTTAGTTTCGTTATTAATATTAGTTAATATTAATTAAATTTAAACGGTTTTATAATACAACGGTTTAAAAACGAATTATTAACGTTAATAATAGAATTTTAAATATATTAGTACTACGTAAGCCTTAAAATTTTAAGATAACGATAATATTATTAAAAGAGATAAGTATTAGCGTTATTGTCACTATTATTAATATATAGTTAAAATAAGTAAACATAACCGTTAAATAATACATAAATAGCTAAAATTTCTTAAATAAACGGTTAAACTAAATTTTAACTAATATGTCTTAATTTAAACGTTAACGGTTTTTAAAAAGCTAATTTTATTATTAAATAAAAAGGGAAATACCGGTGTGATAACATTGAATTAATTTCGAACGCTTTATTATATATACGTTTTATAATAGTAATGAAATAATAACCCGTTAAATATAAAAAACGTTAAATAAGTAACATTTATTAATAGCGGTAATAGTGCCGTTTAATGTAATAAAAGTCGTCGTTATTTATAAAAACGTTATTAGAATTTAATAACGAGTTAATAGTTTATTTTAAAAATATTATAAGCCTTTTATATTAAGCTTTTTAATACTACTATTAATATAAAGTTATTTATATTAATTAAAATGTATATAAAAAAGATATTAATAATATTATTAATAGTATAAAATGTAATATATTAATTATAATTTTAATTAAACCATAAACGATTAAAGTATATAATTATATATTATATTTGTTTACTAAAAGAGTATTAAAACTACTATAAATTACTTATTATTTAAAAAAAGCATTTCAGCTATTAACTTATTATTAACATTACTGCTATATATTAGTTTATTATAAATAATTACGGTAACTATTAGTTATACATTCATGAAACTAATATAAAATATTATAATCATATATGTTAAACGTTTTCAAATATTGAATATTTTTCAACGTATTTTAGCATTAAACTGTTTAAAAAAAAACAGAACGTTTTAATTGATTAATATATACTATATCTTATTTAATACTTATAATAATATAACATTATATAGATTTAATTTAAAAGATAAACATATTATTTAAAAATAATTATAAAGTTATTAATAATATTTATAAATTATAAAAACACTCGAAATAAAATAATTTATAAGAAAATTAAAATGTTTTTTAGAATAATAAAATAGTTAAAAAAATAAATATAAGCATTTTTAAAGAAATTTTATTTGTTTTTTATATCATTGATTTTAAATTTCTTTCTTTAAAAGAAAAAGCTTTATAAATTTAATTAAAGCTAAAAATGAATAAAAGAGAACTACTAATATGTTAAAAAATATAATATAATATAATACCGTTTTTTATTAGTTTTAGTCATTATATTAACAATTATTATATTTCAAAATTATTTAATAAAGTTAATTTCACTATAATTAAAAGCCTTACTATTTAATTTAAGTACGTTATTTATGACATTTTGTTATACATTTAAACCTTATAATATATAGTTTTATTTACTTATTTTTGACTTGTTTTATTTATATAGGTTAAAAGCTATCTTTATTGAATGATAATTAATACCAACTTTAATAGTTTATAAATAAGGTTCTACGTTATTAAATTTAAAAACTAAGCTTAAAAGTTTAAATGTTTTTTTAATAAAAGAACAATAGAACTGTTTTATTCAAACTAAAAAAGATTATAACTTTTAAACAATTTAAAAAAGCTAATAAATTAGGTTTAACTTCATAAAAGAAATTTAAACTATTATGATAGAAATATAGTAATATTGAAAGTTTATATAATTAGATTATTATATTTTAGTATTTAATATAAGCTTTTTTATTTTATTAACAATTATTTACGTAAAGTTATTACTAACGCTAATACTTAAATCAAAAAAATCGATATTATTAATAACGGCAAATTTAATTATAATAAAGCTTACTTTAAATAATGTAAAAAACTTAGTATTATTAAAGTATTAAAAAAAATCATTTATAGCCGGTGTTTTTAAAGTTCTTTTCGTAGTAAATTAATATTTTAAATCATGTTTTTTTACCGTATATAAATTAATAATGCTTTAATTAAATATTTAAAATAAATTAAACATAATATTATATTATTTTAAAAGATTCCTGTTTCTTTAAAAAAGTTGTAAATAAGATGTTTAATTTGAAAAATTTTCAACGTTTTTTAAACAATAGGTTTTTAAATATAAGCTTTAAATTTGAAAACAATACCGATCGTCTTTCTTTTAAGAAATATTATAATTATAAATCTTAAAACAAACTAGTAATAAATCTACTAAAGACTTTCTTTCGTTTTTAAAGAAAACCAATAAGGTTTTATTTAATATTATTAATTAAGTTATAAAAACATTTAATGAATAACTATAAAAATCAGATTGTTTTTTAAAAAGTTTAAAACTTTTTTTTATAATATATTTCAAATATTTTATATTGAATTTATTATTATTATTTTATAATAAACTTTCTTTACGTTTATATATTATTTATATTTTGATTATTGTATTAATTATTATAATCATTAATGATGTAATTACTAAGTTTAATTAAAAACAAATAAAAACTATATATATATATTACTTATAAAAACAATGTTTTAATGTTTTAATAATTTGCAGTTAATTTTTAACTCAATATTTTAAATCCGTCGACTATATTAATAATAATTTAAATAATCATACTAGTTTTTTTTATTTTAACTATTGTTAAAAATAATAAATACATATATATAAAAGTTAATGTAAACTAGTTCTAACTTTTAATTATTACTAAAAAATGCTTTATATACTATAAATATATTTACGTTAGTTATATTTAATCTTTTATGTTTAAATATAAAACTCTTAATTAACAATAAATATATTGAATTTTTCGTTTCTATAATTATAAAGTAAAATGACCTTTTATTTGACTTTTTCATTAAAACGGGAAATGATTTAGTTTGAAATAAAATTTTATTAAACCGTATTCAATATTTATACTTGTTAATATAGCGCATAAACTATTAACAATAAGCATTATATTACTATATTAAACGGCTTAAAGGCACTGCTTCGCTTAGTTGCTTTATTAAGCTTTAACCGGATTTGATATTTAAAACATTAAGTAATTAATATATATAGCTAAATACTTAAACTATGCAAAGTTTTACACTTTATTTTAAACAATTAATCTATTTATATTATTATAACCTTATTATTAACTACTATCGTATAATAGTATTAACTGAAGATTGATTAATGCTTAATAGTTATCAGTTAATATAGATTAGTAAAAACGAAACGAATAGCTTTATCGCCGATTTTAATAACCTATAATCTATGATTCGTGCTTAAAAAACCCGACTTCATTATCGCTGCTACCGCTTTTAGAAGTTTCAAACAATAGCGACGGCGTACTCTATTAATAAGCGTTACTTGACTCAATCATTTAATTACCTTAATATAAAACATTATTTTAAAAATGAATAAGCTTAGTTTATATTTACGTTATATCACGTATTTAATCATTACTTAAAAAGCCCTTAGTATAGAGTTAATAAAACTTTCTATAATTAATAAAGCAAATTATAATGCTCTAATTATTTACCTTTTAATATAGTAGATTTAACGTTATTAATTTGTACAGCGACCGGCGATAAATTAATAAGCACTATCGTAAGCGTTAATGCTTACAAAGCTATAAACGATTTTAAATTTAATATCAATATTATGATTATAAATCTTTTTTAACCTTCGATAAATATTAAAAACATAAACAACCTGTTTATATAAAATTTACTTATTTTCATAATCCGCATATTTTATAAATATAAACGCTATAACTTAATCAACAATAAATTTACCGAAATTATTCAAACAGATTTTCAAGAATGCAAAGAATTATATTTCAATATTATTAAACGATTTATTTGGAATAAAATAAAAAAAATGTTTAAAGTAAAAGGAGTCTTTTTATAGATTTAAAGCTACATTAATGCGAAAATCCTTGTTATTATTGTTTAAAGAAAACTTTCCGAAGCAGCTGACCTCTGCATATCACACTCATTATAATATGAATGGCATGGTTAATTTCGGCAAGATCAAATTGCGTTAGGTAGGACAGCTATCCTTTTAGATATAGTAAGTCTTTACTATTGCGCTTTTTTTTATTAGGTTTAGATTTTAAAGACTATATAGGAATATACGCCGAGTTTGTTTACGTGTTAGCGGATTTATATATATCGACGGTACGGCTAACCTAAGAAGGATAGACGGTATATTTACGTACCGCTATTATATAGCCGAATGCGTATTTTTGGTTTTAATATTTTATAAAAAACTAAAGGGCGAGCTTTTCGATCGTTTTTTTAGCTGCTTTTTATATTAATCCATATATAAGCGCGCGATTATTAGACTTTTTGCTTTATTACTAACCGAGCTTTAGTTTATAATATAAAAAGATAGAAAGTATGTTTTGCTATTTTATAATATTTATAGGCTTTAAGCCACTTTTTGCGCTTAGATTTACGGTTGTACGACGAAAATTAATAAATAGATATACCGTAATAATTTAGTTTTACTTTTAATTATAAACGGGACTTTTAATATATTTTAGGTAAATAAAATTTTAATTATAAATGCCCCGATAAATTTATTATATAAACAATACGTTAAAGTAGATTTTAATTGCGGCGTATTATAATTTGTTTATATACTAATAATACCTTAAATTAACGAAAACTCTAGTTTACGAAAAGATAAAAATCGAGGTATAGCGCTAGGTTTATTATAATTATAAAACAGAATAAATAATTTCGAGTTTTACCGTTATTATATATATATATATATATATATAGTAGTATATCGCCGTATATAAAATAATGATATAACTTTTAGTAATTTAAATAAAAAGCAAATAAAATTAACGGTAAAAATCGATAAAAATTAAAAATGTCGTTATCGTAAGACTTAGAGTTAAATTAAAAAGTGGGATATATTTAAAAAGTCGATTTATATAAAGAGACCTAAAATCTAAAGGTACTCCTTAAAAAGTGACTCGATATACCAAAACGGCCGGATATAACGAACAGCGTACCAACGCAATTTACTATTAATAATGCTATATATTCGAAATTCCTAATTATTAGTTAATTTTTACTACTATCGACTAAATTTTTATATAAACTAACTATATTCTATATATCCGTTTATTTATAGTATAAGCCATTAATATATTTTAATTATCGCTAAATAAAAGGCATTACGGATATTTTAAACGCTAATAGTAAAAATTAACTAAACTAATAGCTAATAATACCTATAAACCTTAAACGTCGGGCCTAACTTGCATTTTAGATACATGCGTTAGTATTTTAATTTCTTTAAATCGCTATACGATAGCTATAAGTTAAACTTTAATTTCGCAACAATACGCTCCGTTATATTCCGCTAAATACTATATTCGTACTTGCCTATATATATTTAACCTAGTATTTTTATAGGTACTACTTATTTAAAATATTAGACCCGATACTTATAAGTCCTGCGATATATTTCTCGTTTATTTTTATAAAACATTGCCCCAAATTTTAACTATATACATTATTATTATATTTAGCTTTTTTATTAGCATTATTATTTTTAACCCCTTTTAATTTCGATTTAATGTTTTCGTATATTTTTCGCTAGTATATTTTTATTGCCTTCCTATATTTCGCGCGCTTTAAAGCATATATTATTCCGACCTTACGTGTTATATTAATCTAGGCGTGTTTTAAAAAACATATAGGTACTTATTGCGAAAATCCTTACGGCTTTGGTTAAATTTATACTAGCTATCCGGTAATATAAACTTAATATTTTAGTATATTTTTATATATTGGTTAATAATTAAGTATCGCTAATAATCTGCTCGAAGCTGTTTTTATTTCGCTGTTTTTTATTAGTATTTTTTCGTTACTTACTAGTTTAAGCCGATTGCTTTTTTAATACTTTTTAGTATTTATTTATTTGTTTACGTATTATAATTTTAATCTCGCAAATTTCCTAAATTATATCGCGTTTATAGCTTGGTTATTACGGTTTTTTTATAGCTAAAGTATATATATTAAATACGGTATATAACCGATAAGAATTTGCTAATATAAACTTTAAAACGTAATAATATTAGATATATCGTCGACTACTAACGCCTTTTTAAAGGTTTAAATCTAAATAACGCCCGGAGTATCTTTTTATATATAATACGATCTTAATTATAATAAATATATACTCTTTATTACTTACTATATATATACTTATATAGTTATGTTTATTCCGAGTTATATTTATTTTTTTATTTTTTAACAATGTTATATTTATGTTTTCTATTAATATTATTACGCTTAAAACAATATACTAATTAATACTTTTTAGTAATTAACGATTTTTCGATTTCCGTTTACGATTTTTCGACTTTTATTAACGACCTTTTTTTTTTAAAAGATTAGATCGCCTAATCCGATTTTATTCGAGTTTAATATATTCTGTATTTATTAACGGTAACGATTGGCTTAAAAAAATAACATAAATAGGATAATATTTTTAACTAGGTACTTTTATTAGCTTTAATTCTACCGGCTAAATATTTTTTGCATTTTAAATTACGTAAGATTAAAAGAAACTATATGCTACTTATAAATAAGTTTTTATTGTTTTCCTACTGTTTAAACAACTAATAGGGTATTTTAATATATATAATTTAGCTAAAAAATATATATAAAATATAGGATAAAAAACGTTATTTGTTTGTTTAAAAGTAATACAAACTGTTTTAGTTTTTAAATATTTTATTAAATATTTAATGCTATTTAAATTTCGATCCTTAAGTCTTTTATATAGAGCTAACACTTTAATTATTAATTATAGCATATTTTTCCTTAATTATATAACGTTCCGAAATACTTTAATAATCCCGTTAATAATCCTTTTTATTTACGGTTTTATAACGCTTTATACTATTTTAACTATTATGTTTATTTATTTATAAGTTATTATGGCCGGTTATATAACTTTTATTATTATTTATAATATTTATACGACTTAAAAGTAAAAATGCGCTAATTTATTTTTTATTAAAAAAACCCGAGCCATTATTGCTTTTTGTATTTATATTTCGGCCGTGCTCGTAATTCGGTTTTTCGAAAGGTTATAGCGTATTACTTATTATATTTAAAATTTTTTCGACAGTTTATTATCGATAACTAATAAAAACTAATACTAAAGCTATTTAACTTTAATTTACCGTTTATATTATTTATATATAAATCTACGAGTTTACGCCGTATATACGACCGATCTTTTATACCGATTTTATATATTAATACTTACGACTAAAACTAGCGACGAATAATTTCGTTACGATATATAAGGATATATAATAGTTATAAATAATAGAATGGCGATTATCGTTAATTACTTAATTTTTAAGTACTTATTTACCGTTAAATACCTATTAATTCCCCGGTAATTACGATAAAAAGTATTTTAGCGACGCGAAACCTATATATAGCACTTATATATATACTGCAAATTTATAATGCATTTTTAATTATTATAATTTATTTTTCCGTATAACGCCCTTTTTATTATAACCGATAGTATTTTATATTTTAAGCAGTTTTTATAAGCCGTAAAATGTGGTTATTGATAAGACACTTTTATCGCGCGATTTTTTTATTAGTATCCGTTTTTATATTAAAACTATATAACTATATTACTTGTATTATTCTGTTTTTATATAAACAAATTGTTAGTTAGACCTAATTGGCAATTAAGGTTAAAAAGTAACTAGTGTTATGAAGTAACTTTTATAAAGATTAAAATCTAATAAAGATACTATATTAGTGTATATAAGGTATATAACACTTAATTAATCGTATAATAAAGGTCGCGTTAGATTGATATTAATTTTACTATAATAATAAAGCAAATACTATATAGTTTTACTATTATAGTTAAAATAAAGTGAATTTATTTTTACTATTTACTTTTTTTTAAACCCCGACTAAAAAATACGGATAGTATTTAAAAAACGTAAAGTTTACTTAATATAAATATAGTAATAGTTAAACGTGGCATTTTAAAACTCCGACTACGTATAATTAATAAATTAAATAAATCTTGCTTAACTAATAACTATTGTAGTAAAATAAACCGTATAGTACGCTATCGTTATTAATCCGGACTAACTACGAAAAGGAGGCAACTTAAGCTACTATCTATATTTAATATACGATTGCTACTACTCTATATTATGTATACTGTTTTTAACCTAAATGGTTAAAGCCACATATTTAGGCCCTTACTATGTCCACGCCCGGATTGTCTGCTATAAGTCTAAAGCCACCCTGTTCTCAAACGGGGACCCCTCGAATAGGTATTTTTAACTTGAATTTCAAGCTGAAAAGAACTAAAAACATAAATAAAAAAATAGAAATAAAAACGATAACCTTTCGGATTAAAAATTACTTAAAGAAATTAAGTTCAAAGGCAATAAAAACAAACATTTGATCATTACTTACAAAAAACGGTTCTTTATAATAAAAAAACAAAGCTGTTTTATATAACGATTTATATTTTAATTTATTATCTATAATCGTAATTAACGTTAAATTAAACAAAGATTTTATTAGTAAGTTTTTCATATAATAAAATCGCTGTTAATTTTATACCAATAACGCTTATAATATTTTTAACAATAAAATTAAGATTATATTTTTATCAATTATTTGCTTAATATTAAAAAATGTTATTTTTTTTGCTATATTTTTTCGATTTCTAAGAATAATACGTGAATTAATTTCGTATATAATATAAAGCTTTATTAAAGACTTAGAAAAATATACAATATTATAATTAAGCATTTTAATATAAAAATCAATAATACTTTTTACGAAAAGATTTGATTAAACAACTTTAATAAAAAGCTTTTATAAGTTTTGAAATTTAACTTTAACTAACGACTTAAATATAAAACAGCGCTAAAAGAATATTAAAAAACTATTATTATAAGATATTATAATTGAAATATATGAAAAAACGTGTGATGTTTATTATTAAAGACATATTTTTTCGACTGAAATTATTATTTTAAAATAATATCGACTTTATTTAAAGCACTTTATAACTAATGATGATAAAGATTACAACAGTTATTATGATACCGGTAATAAAATCGATGTCTTTAATATTAATTATAACGACCGGCGATCTGATATTTATAACAAGAGCTATAGTAACTTTTAAAGCTGTTCTTTAATAATAATAAATATTCGCTAAAATAAATAACGCTAACGAAATAATAGCTTAATAGTTTATTATATTTAATAACTTTCTTTAAACTTAATGTTAGTAATAATAGTCTTAGAATTAAAAAGCTTTTATACGCTTTTATTTTACTTTTTAACGATTATTACAAAAAAACCAACATATTCGAATTACGTATATATATTTTTTTAGTTTAGCAATTACGAAAATATTTCTTCATTTATAAAGATCGTTTTAGCAATAATTAAAACAATGCTTTAAAAGTGTTTACTTTAAAACGTTATAAAGTCGATTAATTTCAAGGTATTATGCTTTATACCGGAGTATTATTTTATATTATTGTAATTTATATTATTATTAAAAAAGCGGAAAGAAAAACACTTTCAAAAACCGATCTTATAATATAGTTAGCTTGGTTCACTATAAGTGAACATAGAATCCGGTTAGGTAATACCTTGACTATTATATTTATAAATGTTTTAAATATTAATACTTTGTTTAAATATATTTGATATAAAACTATATTTTCGGATATTTTTTTATTATGTATTACCAATATAAATGGGTATAAAGTATATTTCAATAAAATCAGTAACGAAAGTTATGAATTAAACATCAAATTAATTAAAAAAATACCATATAAATAAAAATAGTTTTTGTTTGATTTTGATTAACGAAAAAAGCTCAAATCGATATAATTAAAAAAACTAAAAGGATTGTATTAATTGTTTAATTATCGTGAAATTAAACGTTTATATCGTTTATTAATGAATATAGGTTATGATATTAATATTTAAGTTTCTAAAGAAATATTACGTATTTACGCTATATATTAATATAGCGATGTATCTTTAAAAAGATTTAAAGTTATCTTAAAAAGTGATATAGATTTTAATTTTAAAGTTTTTATAAATATTATATATTCAAACAAAAACATTGTTCTTTATATTATTAATGTTTTTATATCATATTAAATGCTTTATTCATACTATTAGTGTTAATGCAAAACACTTAAGAATATTAGAACGTATTTAAATAAGTATATATATATATATATTAGACCTTTTAACGTTATTATTTACGATATAAAAAATATTTTTTATTAAAAGAATTCTTTTTTCAAATACGTATCATAAATATTACGATTAAAAAAGTGCTTATAAAAATATATTAAAATATAAAAAAATTAAAACAAGCCTACGGCCTTTTTTATCGCGCTTAAGATTCTACTAATATTAAGTTAAAAACTATATATTTTTACGATATTGTTTTTTAAACAAAAATAAAAACTATTAATTAAATTTTAAATTCTAACGACTTAATATTTTTATTGTTTATATTTAAAGTATATTTATGTACTAGTCACGAGTTTATACCGTTATTTAAACCGTATAACGAAAATTAATAGTTACGATAATAATAAAAACGTTACGAGCTAAAAAAGCAAGCTATAAGATATATAACGCCTTAAATGTACGCTATAAATTCAACGTTATAAATACTTTTACGCTCTTTATAAAATGTAAAATACGCGTTTATTATAAAAGCAAAAAATAAACGAAACTTTATAAAATCTTATTAATAGAAAATTACGATATTATCGTTAATATTAAACAATTTATAAAGTTTTAGTTAATAATAATTAAATCTTTTTATCACGACAAAATAACTAAAAAAATACCCGATTTATTTCCCGATTAAAAAACTGCTTTTAGAAACGATAACGAATCCGACGACTTTTATTTTAAACCGAACCTTATAATCGAAAATTTTCTTAACATATTTACTAAAAGTTTATGTAAACGCTTAAACAAAGCAAAAACAAACTTAAAGGGCTTATTTTTAAAAAGAAAACCTTTATAAAATAAGAACTTTTAAATCATAACGTTTAACTTATAGTATTTACGAAAAATAAAGCGCTTAAAAGATATATTTTTAAACTACGTAAAGAAGGCAAAATTATAGTTTTAGAAAACCTTTTAAAGTAAATAGTAAAAAGAGATTAATTAACTTTTTAATAACGGTATATTAGAAACTATCCTGTATAATAAAAGCATGTACGGGAATATAAAACTATTTAAATTACGTGTTATTAAACGAAGTAAAAATTATTTAGAATAACCTTTTTTCAAAAAAATCACTTTCATTATATAAAAATATAACAATGAAAAAAAAACTCGAAATTTTAGTTGAATTATTTACAGTTTAGCGATCATTCTGCGTTCTTTATTTACGTTTGTATTCACTTTTATTTAACGCGTATTGATAATTATCGTATTATAAAATATTATATAAACATATATTTAATCGAAATTAATATTAATCCGTTTTATTTATACTAAATTATTTATAAAACTTAAATAATTTTATTTTACCGGATTAATTATATATATAATTAAGCTATTATGCGGTATTATAAAAGTTGGTTTTTTTAAATAAACTGTTTACTATTAATATCACTTTAATCTATTTAAAATAAATACTTTATTATACGGTTTTTGCTTATTAATCACAAACCTTAATCGAGCCGATTTTTAAAATTTGTTATATAGCAATATAAACTAGCAATATATTATATTTTAAACCACCGTTTTGAAAAAAAAGCCGATACGCTAAATGTTAATTCTAAGCTTATTATAGAATTGACTAAAGTATTACTTTTCAATTTTAACGGCTTTTATATTATTATTTAAAACGGAAACGTTAAAGTCATTTAAAATCTTAAAAGAAAATTAAACTTATTATTTAAAAGGAAAAAATCGTCAAAAATAACATGTTTTATAACGCGTTTAGAAAGTTTATTTAATGAGTATTTACTAATTTAAAGTAAACTGGAATTTAACAAAAGCTAAATAAACAGTTAATATCGATAAAACTAATTATATAAACCTTAATAAATGACTTTAATAGTAAAAAATAATTTAATAAATAAAGCCTGTGTTTATAATTTTTTTTGATTTAAAATTATTAAGTTTTAAGTTTCTATTAATAGTTTATTTATAAATTATAAAAGTTCAAGTTTTAAAATTACAAATATTATTATTAGTAAATAAAGAGCTTATTAGATAGTATACCGACTATTTTATGTTCGAAATATAAGCAACGTTATTTATTAATTATCGATTAAATAAAAAAAATATTAAATCTATTTTAGCCTTAAAAATCTAACAAAATAGTTTATATTTATAATCTCGGTTATTATATAGTAAAAACAATGGATTCAGTTAATATAAAAATTCATTATTATTAAAAAAACGAGACTAAAATTAACAACGTACTTTAAATTTCTTATATTCAGTGTTATTTATTATATAAAGCCGTTATTGAATTCGGGACTATACCTAAAAAAACCAAAAATCGATATTATTGCTTTATAAAAATCTTACAAATAAAACGAAATCGACGAAATACGGTAGACTTACGGAAACAATAACCTTACCGATACTATAACGAAAGCATTATTAAACAAAGCACTCGAATATATAGTAATTTCTAATAAAATTACCAGACGTATTAAAAAAAAGCGGAATTTTTGTTTTTTACGTTTATACGGTAGATCGAATAAAATAATTTTACTATTAACTAAAATCTAATAGAAACAGCGGCGCACGGTTTATTCTAAAACTATTAAAATAAACGTGCTATTATACGCTAGTATTAAAAAGAAATCAAAGGATTTAAATAAATAAAAGCAAGTAATAGTACTTTTATTTAAATAAGCCTATTAAAGTAAAAAGGTATAAAATTATATTTATAAATATATAACGCTATTAAATAAAGCTAAGAAACAAATTAACAATTAGTTAAAAAAAAACTAAAGTATTAATACAGCGTTTAAATTATAGATAGTATACATTATACTATTATACTAGTCGCGTTAAAGGCATTAATCCGCTTAATTGCTTTATTAAGCTTTAATTAGACTTAATATTTAAAGCACTAGCTAGCTAATATATATAACTAAATACTTAAACTATTTAAAGTCCTACCCTTTAACCTAAATAATCAATTTACTTATATCATTATAACTTATTATTAAATACGATCGTATAATAATAATAACTTAACAATATAAATTAATATTTATAGGTTATATTAAATAATTATATTTAAACCTTGTTTAATCTTTTAAACAATTTGATTAAAAAAGCATTTATTAACAGCTTTTATTAATAGCTTATGTCATAATCTATAATAAATACTTATTAATTATTAACGTATTTAATTATCAATAAACTTAGAATTTATAGTTTAAGCAAGATTCTTTTAAATAATATTGAAAATAAAACTTTTTAGCCCGTTAAAACAACAATCTACGTTAGAAAAACTGTTTAAAATTTAACAATATTTTTCTAGTTTATAACTATATTTAAACATAAACAATAAAACGTACTTTAATATAAAGATTTAATATAAAAGACATTATTATTATCGGTAAAAAGGCTTTCAATTATTATAATATTTTCATTGATTATAAATATAAAACGTTAGTTTTTTATTTGAATAAAAGTCGAGAAAGTCGTTAATGAATTTGTTTCTACAAATAAAGCAAATTCTTTTCAATAATTTAAAACATATTAAATACCTTAAACGGTATGATAATCCATTAAATATTAATAATAAACGCTGATAATATAGTCATTAAAAGTGGTTTATTTTTTAAGGCTATAAACATAATAGAAAAAGATATATTAAACTTTAAGTAATTTTTTATTATTAACTAAAGCTAATTAAAGTAAAGCCATTTAAGTTTTTTACATAAAAAGTATTCGACGATTTATTATCGGGTTTTAAATACTATAATATACCGGATTATTTATGCTATATATAGAAACGGCAAAAAGATATTATATTAATTATTCTTACTAAAGAAATAAAATTACTTTTTTTAAGATAAACTTACTTTAAACTAACGTAAATAATTAAATATAGTTTAAAATAATATTAAATAATACGAGTTTTATAAGCCGAAATATAATAACGGTAATAATATATAAATAATTTTTAACTAATAGTTTTGTTTTAGTTTATAAACTTTAATAACACAATTAACTTTTAATAAACTATATTCATTATATTATAACCTTAGATTTTAAAAGACCGGCTTATAATAAAAAAAGCTGTTTTTGTTTTTATCGCAAACAAAAAAAATAAGCTTTTAGAAAAGATTTAAATTAAATAAATGAATTCGGTTTATTGAATTTAAATATTACTATAAATACTATAATAGTATTAATGAAATATTATTTAAAGTTTTATTTAAAACTTGTTTTGATATCGATTTTAGAATTCTTATCGATTATAGTTTATAAAAACTAAACTTTAACGTTTTTCAAAACATTTATATTTAAAAAAGCTATATTTATTGCAAAATTTATTCCCGATAATTTTCAAAAAAGAATTAAATTAATGTATATATATTATATAATGCTAGTTATATATATATATATATATAACGTATAATAATTGTAAATTTTACTTAAATTATAAACATTCAAGTTTAAAAAATCAAAAAGAAAATTACTTTTATTAATTAATAAAATATTTTACTATATCATTAAAGCATAGATTTTAACACACCTATATTAAATGAATGCTTTATAAAATATATATTGTAAAAAGTGTTAAAAACTTAACGGCTTTTAGTTATCGATATAAATTTTATTATTATATTGTTATTTTTTTAAAGCTATCGAATAACATTTTAATTTTTAGCCCGATATTAATAATAGTTTTTACAGCGTTTGAAATGTTTTTATACTGTATATTTTAACGATGTTTTGATTTATTTAAATATTATTATTAAATGAAAATATTATATTAAATAAATCTTAAAACAATTTTATATTATATATTTAATTTTATATTCAAAACTGCGCGTCTTATATTATTGAATATAAATACATTAACTTAAAAATCAATATAAAAAATATCGAAACAATGTTGCAAAAATAAAAATTATTTATGATTAATAATTTGCAATAAACTTTGATAAAAAAGCCGTATTTTCAAACGCGGTTGTTTTTAAAGATTTATAGCTTTTATCCTTATTATATATTACGTTATAAAGCTAATATAAAGCTTTTTATTTAATTTATACATAAGAATATAATAATAAAATAAACTTGTGTTTCTTTAAAACGTTTAATATACTTATTAAGAACTTGTTTTTAGTTTTATCACTATAAAAACCAGGTTAAACCCGATATATATATTTAAATAGAAATCAACCCTTAAAACGCTATTATAATGCGCGTTTTATTTTCAAAAAGCAGTAAAAAGTATTTTATAATAGCTCGTTACGTTTTTTAAAGAACCGCTATATAACGTAAAACTTGTTCATACTATTTACAAAAAAAAACTATTCACTTTTATAAAATATTTAATAAAATGAAAAGCGGAGTTAATAAGTATTTAAAGCTTATAACCGTTTATTATAATTATAAACTATTTTGTTTTTAAATATTTTTTAATTAAGTGTGTCTTAAATTTATAACAAAATACTTAAACTAAACTATCTATGTTATAACTTTTATAATATATAGTATTTTAGGGCTTATAACTGGTTTATTAATATATTTTCACGATTCTTCTATAATAATTAAAGTTAAAAAAAAAGTTATAACGAATAACGTATTATAGCTTTGTTTTATATAGTATTTAATAATAATTAGTTTTAATTTATTAATTATATCTTCGCTTTCTATTTTAACTATAAAAACGGCGTTTATTATAACTAAAAAATTATTTCCTCTAAAATAACGGTTAAGTCTTTAAGATTATCGGGTTTTATTTATATGAATACTATAATTCAAGCCTTAAAAACAAACTCCATTTTTAATAAATATCGAGAAAAACGTAATTATAGTATAAAATAACATAAAATATAAAAATTAATTAATTTCATTTCAAATTAATTAATCATAAATATAAATAACTAACGAAATGTATTTATAAATTCATCTTACTTACTATATCTAGTTTTTATGAAATACTTTCTTTAATTAGTTATTAAGAAGTATTAATAGGTTTTTATATTCGCTAAAACTACGCGATTATAAAAATCCGTTTTTATATCGTTAATTTTAATAATAAACCCGAAATAAATAGTTATAATAAAATAGAATTCGCTTTTTATTCAATCGATTTATAAATTTATATTAAGTAAACGTTTAAAAATAAATTTAACGTATTTTCGATAGTTTTTTAAATTATTAAAATAAATAAAAATATCGTATATATATATAAGCGAAATTATTTAAGCAGTTTTAAAATAAAATGTTTATAGAATTTTCAAAAATAAATAAAACGTTAATAAATTTAAATAATAAAACGTTATATTCAAAGATTTATAACGTATATAAAAAATCGTAAAATTTTTATTTCCGTTTTATATTTAAATTTTATAAAAAACTTATTATATATTAAATTTTATAAAAGATTTAATAAAAATATTTGTTTTTTTTCGTTATTATATTTAATTTATGAAAATTAATGTAAAAACGCAATCTGTTATTTGTTTTAAAGCAAATAAAATTAAAGTTATAAAAAATACGTTATTTAATAATATAAAGCTTTTTAAAAAGTATTTAACGAAATATTTACAGATATATTTTAATTTTTTTAATAATATTTTATATAAAAAAGTAAGAATTAAGTTTACGTAATTACGGCCGTTTATAAAATCGATTTTATAATTTACTCCGGGTTAATATTGAAATAAAATATCGGAATTTATTTTGCTAAAAGTACGTAATAAGTTTCGATATTTTAAAAAAACTATTTCGCGGGCTTTTTTTATAAAGTCGTTTTATTCGGTTTTAAAAATATCGTTTATAAAGGCTTTTTTTTTATTTTTTATCAATTATAAAATCTAATTTTATAAAAAAAATTGTTTTTATATAATCGGTAATATTTTCGTTTTTTATAATTTATCGAAAATATATAGCTAAAATAATACTTAAATCGATAAAGCGGTATTTATACTATATAATTTTTTTACGTAATTAATATTTGCTATATTTATTATATAATTATTTATTTAATTTTTTCTCGCGTTTTAATAAACAAATATAATCGTATAATTAATATTTAAAATTACGGTTTATTTTATTAAAATCTGTTTATAAAAAGTCGTAATAACGCGTAATAGTTTATTTTTGCGGTTTTTTCGGTACGTTAAATAAAACTTCGTTTTTTTAAGCAAAGTCTTTCATAATAGCGTTAAAAAAAGCTTTGTTGTTATTAAAAAAGTTTTTTATAATAGTTTAATATTTTAAAGGGTTTTTAAAAATATACGAAATTTAAGTTTTTTCGTTTTTACGTCGTATATAAGCGTTTTTTTATTTACGTTTATTTAATAGAATAAGCTTTTTAAAAAACTCTTTAAGGCTTTTATATTAAAATAGTATTATTAGTACTTATTTGGTAATATTTTATCGAAAAATATTAACCGTTATATTAAACAGTTTAAAAATATTTTATATTTTTCGAACTAAAATCGACCGATAATAATTTTATATACTATTTTAATAACTAAAACTAATATAAATATAAAGGTACGTTTTTAAATAATAATAATTAGAATAAAAGCATAATTTATAAAGCTATTTTAACGGCTATTATAGTTTATTAACGGCTTATGTTAAAAATCTATAATTAAATCGCGTTTTAAATATATTAAAAACGTTGTCGTAAAATTATAATTTACGATAATATAAACGCTTGCTTTAATATCTTTAGTAGCGTTTTTAATAATTAATAAAAGTTTAGTTTTTGCTATTATATATAAAAAAATAAAAGGCTTTTTTTTAAAAAACTTATTTATATAATTTTAAATTATTATTAAAGGTATATTATTTAAATTAAAGGCTATTTTATTTAAAATTAAACATTTTTTATTATTTTATTATTTTCGTTATTCAACTTTTTAAAGATTTTTATTCCGTAGTTTAATTTATTTATAATAGCATTAATACGGGCTTTTTTTTTATAAGTAAATTTTTTTTTTAAAGCATTCGTAAAAAATATGTTTAATTTTTTTATAAATGAAATAACGTTCTTTTATTATAAAACGGCGTGTTTTTTTTTAAGTGCGGACTTTTTTAGTTCCGTTTATAATAATGTAATTACCGCGTTTTTAAAAACAAATACCGTCGTTACGTTTAAATCGGCGATTTTTTCCGTTATTAAATCTAATAAAAAGATTTTTAAAAGCAGTTTTAGCTTTTTTAATTTTAATATATTTATTTTAATATTAAAAACTATAAACCGTTTTATTGTAAGCTTTAAAAAACTTTTTATACGTAATTCGGTTATTAAAATATTTACTAAAAACAGCGTTATAAATTCGTAACGATAATTTATCGAAAAATTCTTTTTTATAATCGGATTTAAGCAATATTCGCTTTTTTACTAACCGGGCAAAAAAGTTACGGAATATTTTATATTTATTTAAACTTAAAAGCATTATAAAAGCTTAATATCTTATTTTAAACTTTTTTTTAATATTAATATCGTAGTATTAAGCCTAAAAATGCTTAAAAAGTCGTTTTAAAATATTAATTTTATTTAGATGTTTTTTTTATAAATAAAAAAATAAAAGCTTAAAGGCCGTATTTTTTAAATAAAATTTAATATTAGCTATTTTAGCTTTATTAATTAAAAACTAATTGGTATTTGTTTTTAATTAATTATTACATTTTTAGTATTATATTTTAAAAAACTAGCTTTCGTTTTTATTATCGCCGTAAAACGTAAAAACGATAATTTTAGTCGATTTTTTAAACGAAAAACTTTCGGGCGTATTTTAAAAAACAAATCGAACGTTAATTAATTTATTAAAATCGCTAATAGTTTATTTTAATTAAGCTTATATTTTTTTACGAAATTAAATTATTTTATAAATGCTTTTAATAATTACTAAGTATTAGTTTTTACGGTTTTTAATTTTTTATCGGTATCGCCGACGGTTTTAAACGCGTCGGTATAGTAATTATAAACAATAAGTTTTGTTTAAATACGTATAATATTGCCGGCAAAGTTTTAATATTATTTAATAATAATATTAACGTTTTATTATTAAGTAATAAATTTTTTTTAAACATTATTTGCATAAATATAAAAAGCTCGAGCTTTAATAATAATAGTTTTAATTTTATAATAAACCGCTTTTAAATATAAAGCGTATATAGCTTAAAAATTCTTATAATTTAGTAATTTATTAAAATAAAGTTTGGCTTTTTTTCGGCTTTTATTATAAAGCGAAAAAAAAAACAGGTTTATTATTACAAATAGTATTTTTAGCGATAACGGCGACGATATTTTAAATTTTAAAGTTAAGTTATTTTTAAATCATTACGTATTAAAAGCTTTTATAAACTTTGTTTTTTAATATTTTAAAACGGTAATTAATAATAATTATAAAACCTTTATTATTATTTTCGTCGTCGTTATATCCGATAATATAAATTAATACGTTTTTAATACTTAAACGGATAAAAAATCGTCGATAAATATCGAATTCGTTCGATATTTTATTATATTATATATCGGAATTATTTTATAAAAAAAAACGTATTTATTTAACCGTAGCTTTTTTTTTATTAAAGTTTAAACTATAGTTTTAAAATTTAAAACCGCCTAGCGCTATTAAGAATTAAGATTTAAATAAATATTCGATATAAGCCGTATAAAAAATCGGCTTTAATAAAGCAAAGCTTTAATAAACAATATAATAAAACTTAATTAATTTATATTTAATAACGTCGCGCATAAAAGCAAAAACGTTACGGTTTGGTTAAAGTAAAAATAAAAATTAACCTTTAAATAGTTATAATTTAAGCTTTTACTGGAAATAAAGCTTCGGGCTATATTTAATATATTAATAAATATTTAATGGTAAAAGAAAAGAAAATATACAAATTAAGTAATAAAGGGTTATAAGTATACCCGTAACCTAATAAAGGTGCTATCGGCGGTCCCGTATTTATTATACAAAGTAAGCCCTACTAGCTAGTTAAGCTATATTAACAGTCACTTATTACTACTAGTAAAAGGACTGATTGTTTATTTAATAAAATAAACAAATTTATAACGCGATATTATTATAAAATCAAGGCTGAAAACTGTAATTAATTAAAAGAATTTAAAAATTTTTTCATTAATTATTTAACGTAGTTAACAATAGTCTTATATTAAACAATCACGCCCTCTTTTGATAACTCTTTCTAGGCTGAAAATTAAACTATTTTCATTACGAAATCGTTCATTACAATTTAAAAAAAAAAGTGAAAAATCGAGCAATTCACGCATTCTTTATTAAATATAATAATGTATTATATAGATTATAGTTAAAAGTAATAAATAGGATAATATAAACTAAAAGCTTACTAATTATGTTATAAATGTTTTATTTTTAATAGAAAACTATTTTAATAATACCTTTAATAAAATAAGTGTTTTAATATATTTAATAAGTTCTTTATAGCATTTTTCAGCAATGATTAATAATATATACTTTTATAATAAAATAAACAATCAACTTTATAAATATATAATATAAATCGAAGTAATAGTTTATTACGTAAAAAACGGAATTAAGTTTAAAATATTAAATAAAATTCGTTATGTTTTTAATAAAAGTCGGTTATAGCCGGTTATAAACGTAAAAATAACAGGCGTAAGTTTTAAAATATAAATTATATAGCTAAATGAACGAAGTCTTTAATTAAAAGTGGAAACCTATATTTTAAAAGGGCTATTTAGTTTATTAAAAGCAATTCTTTTTGTTGAAAAACTAACAAACTCGATTTTACTTTAAAATCGAGTTTATTTAAAAAAATAAAAAAGGTTTTAATATAGTAACGCTTTTTAATGATTTTTGTTACTATAATAGTTATTATGATAATTATTAATTATTTATTAAAGTTTTTTAAATTATAGATTAATAACTTACTAGCGAATTTATTTAGTTGGTTTATATAATAAGTCTTTTCATTTACTCTTTAATTATATAATATAAGTTTAATAAATAATATAGCTTTTTTATTTGTTTATTTCATTGCTTTTATAATATTATACGTAATATAAATAAAAGATATTATTTATACGTAATATAAATAAAAGATATTATTTATATATAATATAAATAAAAGATATTATTAAGCCTTTAATTTATTAACGTTAATCAAAACGTTTAAGAAAAATTTCTTTAAAGAAGTTTAGTTTTAAACTATATATTATATATTTAATTACTACGTAAATATTATACTAAATTATAGTATATATTTTAAACCCTTTATTTTTATAACGTTAACATATATTAATTCCTTTATAAGTTATTTTTATATTAAAAAAGGATTATTATAACACATTTCTTTATATTTTTTAATTAAAGGCCATAATAAATAAAGCAATAATTTAATTAAATAGATTTATAAAATCTTAAATCAACTAGATCTATACATTTAAAAACTTAACCTATTTTAAACTTAAATAAGTACTTATAAATAAAGAATATATACAAAATATATAAATGATTATAAATAAATAAAACATAAACGAATAATGGAGTTTAAACTAAAACTATAATGATATAATTAATAAATCAATCCTAAAAAGAATTAAAAATAATATATACATATAAAAACAAATAAGATTTACTTAATTTAATCACGCTTTTAATAGGTTTAATAACGGATTTATTATTAAAAACTAAACTGAACACTTTTTATATAATTTAATATTTATAACTAAGCTTTAAGTAATATTTAATATTTTAAATTAATTTAAACTTAGATAATAATGTTATATATATATATATATATATATTTATATTCAAAATTTCTACATTTTTTAAATATTATAAATAATTATTTTAAAAATGAAAATAAAATAAATCTTTAAAAAGTTTTTTTTGACTTTTCTTATTTATAACGTTAAATTTAGGTTGTTTTTTATTTATAATGTTTTTTTAAACAAAACCTTTAAAACTTTTAATTTATAGCGTTAAAAGTACATTTAACGCGCGTTTTAATTATTAAAAAGTAATTTAATTTATTTAATTTAGATTTTTGTTTAATTAAAGGCTTAAAAATCATTTTTAATTCTATTATGTAGCTAAAATATTTATACAGTCTTTTTAACCCGTTTTTAAAAAAAACCCACCGTAAATATATGTTTTTCTCTTTATATTAGTCGTATATTATATATTAATTAACTGATAAAAATGTTATAATAAGAAACATATTAATAAAACAGTTATTCAAATATCGTTTAAAGCGTTAGTTTTTATTTAAATATATATATTACTGTAAACAAACATAGTTAAAACAAAGATAAAAATATATAAAACCTTTTTTGATTAATAAAACTTAATTCTTTTATTAAATTATTATATCTTAATTGAATGAAACGTTTTTAAATAGTTATTACGTATTATAAAAGACTAATAAAAGCCTGAAAGTTATAAGCCTTTAATATAAGCATTTTTAAATAAATATAGTTTTTTTATTAATATATATTAAATTTTATTAGTTATAAATAACGTTTAAGTTAAAGATATCGGTTTTAATATTTATAATATTAATTATGAAGAAAGTATATTAAATTTTGATGATATAAAATTTATATTCAATAATATCGATTTATAACTTTATAATTAAAAATCGTTTCAAGATTTATTTAATATATTATTTATATTTTATAATATTTTTCGAGTAAATAAAATACTATAAAAATATACTGCTTTGAAAACGTTTAAAAACGTTTAAAAACTATTATCGATATAACGTTTAAAATTGAGCAAGTTATCTAATAAACTAGATAATCTAAGTATATATTAATAAATTTATCTCATCATTAAAAACCGCGAAACTTTAATTTTTTTTTACAATATACACTTTATGAAAAGCTTATTGAAATTTAGTTTTTATAAAGATTATCTTTTTATAGTTACTGTGAAATATTCTATTACTTGATAAATATAAAAATTTGTTTTTCATTTAGTAAAAAATACAAAGGTTTTTAGTTTTATCAAAGTATAGATGATCGTTAATGTTTTATATTATAGAAGTTTAATAACGTTATTTAATATATGCTTATAAATTAAATGAACTTTCTTTAAGATTCACGGAAATATTTTTTTACAAGTTGCGTTTTTATATTTAATTATTTAAAAGGAATCCAAAACTTAGCGCTTAATTTTAATAAAGATAACTACGGTATATATTTTATATATTTCATGTTCTTAAATAGTTTATAAAAACTAAACAATAAATTAATTAGGAAAATATATAAATACTACGTAGTTAAGTTAATCTTATCATTTTATCGCTTTTATTCTTTACTTTTTATAATATCTTACTGTTAAGTATATTTTAAAGCTTTGTTTTTATATATAGCTATCATTATAATTTATTATATAAAACTGCTTTTTTAATAAATTTCATATTCATTATAATCAACCGGCGATAAATTATAGTATACGTTTTTTAATTCATTACTATTAATAAAGAAAGAACATAATAATATAATAAAAATTTAAATAATCAAATCTAAACGTTATAAAATTTATAATCTAATTTATTAAGAATCAAGGTTTTTTACACGAAAGTTTAAAATAAAAGTATATCTATATTACTTTAATTTATATATATTAAGTTTAACTTTTAAAAAAAGCTCTGTTTTTAAAGTATTTTCAAATTATTTCAAAATTTGCTTTATTAATATAACTTAAGTTTGTATAAATTTTTGTATTTAATTCATAAACTAAATGGAACTTTGTTTTATAAAATTATATATAATAAATATTTTATTAAAGTTTTTAAACAATTACTTTAAATATATTTATATTAAATTTAATAAACTATATCTTAATATTTTTGCAATTTAAATAATTAATTAAGACTTTACTCCTGATATTTCTGTTTTAAACATTCTATAATTTTTAATAAAAAATTAAAAAAAAAACTTTATTCATTACTTTTTAATCAAATTTCATATTATGATCGAAATATAGTTTAAAAGTTTGTTAATCATTTTTTAAAATTAAACCTTAAACTTAATAATGTTTTTTTATAGAACTGAAAAAATAAAACAAAATTATTATATTTAATTTTAATAAATATTATTATCGATTATAATAGTAAAACGAAAAAAATAAACCGGAATAAAAGTATTAAATACGTTAAATAATTATAATATTATTATTATAACTGTTAATTTTTATACTCATTTAATAATTAAAAAACCGGAAGTAAATTATTTTTAATATTAAAATTATATAATTTTCTATAAACGCGTAAACTCTTATTTAAATCTTTACATGTTTAATTAAAAAAACTAAAAAAGATAAAATATTTTAAATTCTTTATTATAACGTAAATTAATTAAAAACATATAACTATTTAAGCCTTAAAATTATATCGTTTTTAGATATTTATAAATGAAGCTTTATTAACTAACACCTTTTAAAATATTAGTATTAATATTTAATTAGTTTAAAATAAAAGCTTTTTAATTTTCAATTAATTATAATCTTTATTAATTTACTTACTATTTTTATATATTTTATATAAATTAAAAAGTAAATAAGATAAAACCGTATATATTATAAATTAAACCTAACTTAATATTATATTAAACTTAATTTTTTTACACCTTTTATAATATTTTATTTCAAAAAATATACTTTAAAGCTATCTTTATATATAGCTTTTTTTTATAATTTTATTTAACTTTCATTACGTAAATTAATCATATTTTGTTTATCATTTTAAAGCTTATTTTAATTACTTTAATAGTTCTTTTTACCGTTTAAATCTTAGTTCATTAAATATTTTCAAAAGTAATATATTCTTTTATAATGATATTTTTTTAAACAATCGACCTTTTTAAGGGTTATTTTTAAAAGCTTTATTAATTCCTTAATAAATACTTTTTATATTACTCCTTTTTAAAAGAAAAGGCCTATTTTAGAAAAAGGATTTAATATTCTAAAAATGTTGATTAATGGTTTAAATACTTTAAAAGACTTTATTTTTCATAAAACAAGCTATTATTTACAACTTTTAAAGCTTAAAAAAAACTCATTTTTAAGCTTTATAAATTTTATAAAAGCTTAATTTTTATTACGGCTTTTATTTAAGGCTTATTACGATAATAACCTATTAAATAATATACCGACTATATATAATCTTTAACATAATTCTATTATTTAATTTAAATGAAAAATCTATTTTATTTCTAATATTATATTAAATATATAACGGTATTATTTAATTTTCTTTCTTATTAATTACTTTTCGCGACTTTATAAAGTATTCTAATTACTTTAACTATTCTTACTATCGTTATTACTATATTATTTAACTTATCTATATATAAACTGCTATTTACGCCGTTATTTAAACCTTTTTAACGTTTTTACTACTAAAATAAATGCTTTAAAAACGTAAAATTTTACTTTTTATAACTTTTATACTATTATTACTAAAGTTAAAACTTACTAAAGCTTTTATTTCGTTGTTTTTAGTTTTATTTTATCAAATTTTATTTTATTAAGCTTATTAAAAATTAAAAATTTAAAAGCTTCTTTATAAAAAAAAGTTATATTTTTAAAGCAATATTTTTAAGCGTTTGTATGGAATCTATATATATATATATATATAGATAGATATATACGTCCGTTTTAATTTCAAGGTTTATAAAATTATTGAAGTTTAAATAATAACTTACCTTATGATTAATTACTAAAACTATACTACTTTTTTCGCCGTCTTTAATTAAATATATTATAGTTTTAATAAAATACTATACTATACGTTAATAAAATATTATAGTATTGAATTAAAAGAACTATAAATTTTACGCGTTTTTTAAACGTTAAACAAATTAAATAAAAAACTAATAACGTTTTTTAAATATTTCTATAAACAGATTTAAAACATAACTTAAAAATTAAAAATTAAAAACTAAGGTAAATTTATAAGTTTTAGACTTAATATAATTAATTATGTTTTAAAAGTTAATAAAAAAATTAAACATATATAGATTAAAATTAAAAATATGTAAATTATTTTAAAAACATATTTCAATTTTTAAAACAGTATTACGATATTAACTTTAATAAAATACGTCTTTTTTTAATATTTAAACGGTTAAATTAATAACACTAATAAAACCTCCTTTGATAAATTCTATTAAAAGATTTTTGCTAAATAATTTATAAAATAAAAAGTCTTATATAGCGTTTAATACCGGTAATACTTTTAATTACTTGGTTTAGAAGTAATTAATAACAAAGTAAAAACCTTATCAAAAATATCGATTAATAATCTGTGTTTATTTAGTAGGTTCATGATATTTAATTATAACAAATTTTAGTTTTATTTTATAAATATAACATAATCTATTAATAAAATTAAGAAAAAACTAAAAGCCGTGATTATTAATAAAGCTTATTAAACTATTTAAAATATTAGCATAGTTTTTAAAAATATAAATAGCCGCGTATTATTTATTAAAAATCTTTTATATCAAGTAAAGCAAACAGTTTTTGTAAATTGCTTTATTATTATTAAATCAATATTAAATGCCGCTTTATTTTATAATAAATGAACAGAAATAATCACGAAATATTATTAAAGTTGATTCAATATAAATAATAAAATTAATAACCCGGGTTTTATATTAATCAAGTTTTTTGCTGTAAAGTAAAAGTAATTTTCAATAAATCGGAAAACTTCGGCAGATATAAAAAAGGATTAATACTTTTTAATACTTAATTTAACCGTTTTATTAATGTTTAAATAGATTAGAGAAATCAACAGTTTTCTTTATTGATTATTTATATTTATAAACAATCAGTTTTAAATAATATTAGTTATTTTTTAAACATTAAAAAGGTTATTCTTAATATTTTATCCCACGTTATATTTCGTCCTTTTTTCGATATTTATTAAAACTTAAGTTTATCTTATCAGCTTAAATTACTGGATTTATAACAATAAAACCGAATATCTTTAAAAGCTTAACCGTAATTTTAGCAAGAAATCCACTTTTCTATTATATAAATCGCCGTATTCAGCGTTAAAATCAAGAGTAAAAATTCGAGCTGAAAATAATCGATAAGCGAAAAATAATCGTTATTAAATAACAATTAAAACAAAGCTATAATACGTTATTTACTACGTCGTTTTATTTAACTTTCAATGTTATAAAAAAGTTACGAACATTATTTATAATAACGTTTTAAATATTAAAGCGGTATATAATATAAAAACTAAAACATAAAAACAGTTTGATTTAATTACTATAACGTAGATTTAAGATACGCTTAATTATAAAATATTATAAAGTAATTTATAATTATATAAAAAAGCTTTAAGCATTTAAATATTTATTAATTTTATTTTTCGTATAATAAAACTTTTAATTACAATAACCAACTTTTAATACCAAATATTATGATTGAACTTAATACTATATAACGTTTTTTTAGAAATATAACAAATTATTACGACTAATTTTTTAACGTACGTTATAATAAAACGCTTATAATAATACTATATAAAACGTTAGTGTTTATTTTTAACTTTTTAAAAACAATAAATATAATATAAAAGCGGATTTATAAATTAAAATCGAATTTCTTTTAGTTTTCTATGTTAAAACTGTACTACGATTTAAAAAAGCCCTTTGTTTTAACTTTTTTTTTCCGATTTATAACGTTACGGCCTATTTATATCGTACGTTAAAACGTAAAAGACATGCTAAAAGCGCCGACGTTTTATTAAGGTTTTTAAACGAAAACAGCGGCCTACTCTTTTTTATAAAAAGCTATATTTAGCCGATATAGTTTATTTAAAATGATATAAAACGCTATAGTTTAGTATATATTTAAAGAGTTATAAAGTATTTATAAAATCGGTATTTAGATAATTTCGGGAAAATTATTTATTTATTTTTTTAAATTCGATAATAAAACGAACTATATTTATATAATATCAATTATATTAAACGTTATAATTAATACAAAACCTTATATTATAATAAAAAGCATTTATATTAATTAATACCGGTTAAACAAATTTAAAAAAAAACTCAACTTTATTAAATAAATTAAATCAAGGGTTTTTAAATAATATCATAACTATTTTAACGTTTTGAATTTAAAGCCCCGCTAGACGGTGTTAGGTCCTAAATTTCAAAGCTTATAATACTTTTTTTAGCTATTATAGCTACATTTCTAAGCCTTATAACGATAATAAAGGTTATAGCAATAAGGCCTTGCAGCATTTTTAGCACCTTTATCATTTCTAGCACCCCTTTACAGCCATACTTTAGCCACACTAAGACCGCCGGGGCCTCCGTACGCGGTTCGGTACGCTACCACGCATTTTACCGCGCTTTACGCCTCTAAGGTCTCGAGGTCCTTTAATTAACTAAGCTATATATTTACAATACGTAAACCACTACCAAATGGCCTCTATATGCGCTTCGGTTCGCTGCCGCTTATTTTAACGCGCTCTATAGCCTTTTAAAGGCTTGTTTATAGCTAACGTAGCTAGAGTGTAGTTATAGGGGGTGCTAGAGGTGCCGGAAATACTGGAGGTCTTATCGCTGTAGGGCCTGTTATTACTGTAAGGCCTTATTGCTGCGTTACGTGCTTCCCCGCCGCAGGCCTTATCGCTGCAGGGCTTGTTATCGCTATAGGGCTGTTATTACTATAAGCCTGTTATTATTATAGGGCTTTATCGCTGCGTTACGTGTTTCCTCGCTATAGGCCTATCGCAATAACTAACTAAAGGCCAGCATTTTTAGGTTAAAAAAAAACGACCTATATTACAGTATTTGCTTTATTTATCCTGCTTGTTTAAAAAACTTCTTAATTTACATTAGCTTTTAACGGCTTAAAAGGCTTAAAAACGACTAAGGCCTTTTACCGTATTAACTATATTAAATATAGCTTGCTGTAATTTAAAGCCTTTAATTAACTGCACTTACTTTTAGTAGTAAACTTTTTAACTTATATCGTTTTTACGATTAGATTTAAATAAAGCCTTTAAATTAAAATTTAGGCATAAAATTATTTTTAATGTTTTATTTAAGAATTAACGCGATATAAACTTTAATATTATTATTAATTATAATCTTTAAAAACTAAGTTTTAATGTTTTATATAAAACATGTTTTAAAAAAGCCGAAATAGTTAAAAAATATATTTTTAAAAACTTATAAAAAGATTTATCAAATTTATTAACGTTTTATAAATTGTATTTACTTCATTTATTTATAAAGAAAATATAAAGCTTTATTTTTACGTTAATTATTAATTATTAAATTTAAAAAGTTAAAAAAATAGCGTTTATTTTCTTTATTTAATAAGTTTTTAATTATATTAATAAACTTAAAATCTGTTTTAAAATCAATACTTAATAAACTTTTTACCGAATATAAATATGAAAAAAATATAAAAAATTTAATAATATTTTAATACCGGTATAGATTTTAGTAATATATAATTGTACTTTATAAATTATTAAACGGTTTTTTTTAATTCTTAACGTTATATTAATAACGGGTTATAAAAAGTATTTACTATTTTTATACCGCTTATTTTCATAATGTTTTAATTATTTAAGAATAATAAGAAAATATATACAATATATATAATAAGTTTTTAACAGTTTATAAATTATAAGGTTTTAAGCCGATATTTAAAAAAAAGAAATATTATTAAAACTAGATATTTTAGCTTTATTATTAGGACGAAAAAAATCGAAATCGATTTTTTTTAATTTAATATAATATATTACTAATAAAAGCTTATTAAGAAAAAAAAAGGCAATTTTGCTTTATAGTCGATTTCTTTTAAAGTTTTATGTTTTTATCCGCGTTTTATTTTATAATATAACCTTATTACGTAGTTTTTAACGTTAGTAATATATATAACGATTTAAAATTAAAATAAATCTTGATTTATTAAATAAAGTTTAATACGTTAATAAACCGCTTGTTTTTTATTTCTTTTTACGTTATTTTTTATTTAACGATAACGTTTTTATTTAAATAAAAAGAAACGTTTTTAATGGTATAATTTTCGAAATTCTATTTTAAAAACCTTTAAACAGTATTTTTTCATAGTTTATAACGTTTTGCTTTTTTAAAAACACTTGATAGCATTAAGTCAATTTATAATATTTATAATAAGAAATTAATTATAAAAAATGAAGTTATCACGATTTAATAAACTAAATAAATAAAGATTTGAATTTTGTGTTTATTTATAGTTATTATTAATTCTTTAAAGTTTAAATATTTTATAATAAAACGGGGTTTAAACTTTTATTGCCTTAAGTGAACTAAATCATTTTTATATTATAATTTTCGTATTATATATTATTTAAATATATAGAACCTTATTATTAATATATTATTTTAACCGTTAAATAGTATTTAAAATTAAAAAAACGATATAATAATTAATATATTATAGTTTTATTTTAGTATTTTCTAGCAAGTATTGAATATTTCTAATTAATCGATTATAATTTTATAACGATTTATGATTTAAATTTTATCACCGTAAATAACGCTTATTAAAAAAACAAATATATATTTTACGGTTATATTAAAACTTTTTAAATTATTAAGTTTTATATTTATAAACCTTATTTTATAAATTAATAAAACGGACTTAGTTTATAATAAATATGAAAGAAAATATAAAAAAACAATATAAAATAAAATATTTAAAGCAAACCATTAAATATTAATTTTGTAAAAAAACTAATAACTTTAAAGATAAATTGTTTAAAAACTTTGCAAAAAATAATAAACGAAATGTATATACATATTTATATTATTTATTTTAATATTTTAAAAAGAATATTAATGACTATTAATCGATTTTAATAACCCGTAATTTACGCTAAAATTATACGCATTATTTATAATTATTCTTATTTTATAATAAAGAGTTCTATAAATAAAAAGCTAAGTCTTTTAACGTTTTTATTTATTTTAAACTTTTTATAATAATATTTAATAATCGATTTTATTATATTTTTTAAAAGTAAAACTAGTTTCGATATTAATGTAATAATAATCGATTAAATAATAAAACTAATAGACTTTATACAGTATAATAAAGCGGTAATAAATTAATAAACAATATAATTATATTTTATAAAACTATATTAATATTTTAATTAATTAAGAAGTTTTATTAATAATTAAAACCTTTAATTTGTTCTTAATTTTATAAATATTAGTACGTACTATAATACGCTAAATACGCTAGCAAACTAATATATAAAACCATTATATATAATAATAAAACTATTAGCTATAAAATAACTATTAGTTATATAATATACCGCTTTATTAATTTATAATTATTTATAAAAACCGCTTTTACGTTTTTTTATTAATTAATTACTTCTTAATTAAAATCTATATTTATATAATAAAGCTTACGTATTATACGGTAATAAATTAATTTGATACTATTTAATACTTATTATTTTATTTATAAATATGAATTTAAAAAAAACAGTTTATTTTAAATTATTTCGCGCGCTTAGTATTATAAACTTTTTTAAGCAAATTATTATATATAAAACTTAATTACGCGTTTTAATTTATTCGATTTATTAAACGATTTAAATAAAATAAAACGTTAATTATTTTTTTATAAACTAATTTCGATTTATTACTATAGTTATAATATTTCGTTATTATTAAATTCGAACGTTTTATTATATATTTTAATAACGTTTTTCGTTTATTACTATAAACTGTTTATTTATTAATTAAATATTAAAATTAAATACTTTAAAATTAATTTTTTAATTATATTATTTTATTTTTATTTTTATTATTATTATATTTTTTATATTTTTTAAACTATTTGTTTTAGCCGTATTTTTATTATTAAATATTATATAGTTTATTTAAAAAATTTAAAAAAATTTCTAAAGTTTAAATAATTTAGTTTGAAATTTAGCCCGTTTTGTTTTTAAACGTATATTTAAAAATTTAAAGAATTTTATTTTTAAATAACTTTTTCGATAAAATATTCGGTAATTTATAGTATTTATTTTATAATATTTTATTTAAAATTTTCCCCGCGATTTTTAAAAGTAATACTTATTAATTAAAAATCTTAAAAATAGTTTTTTAAAATAATATTTATTCGTTAATAATTTAAAAACTAGTTTTTAAAAATAATATAATTTAATTTTTAATAATATATAAAACTTTAAAATTAAATATTTAAATTTACGCGTTAATATATTATATATAGCGTTTTAATACGTATTTTTTACTAAATTCGACGATTATATAATACGTAATATTATCAAAATAACGTTATATAATAATTTCGGTAAAATTCTATTAAAAACGTAAATAATTTACTATAATCGGATAATAAACGAAAATAAATGTTTTTAATTAATTTTTACGTTTTTCTTAACGATTTATTTGTTTTAATTATTTACGTATATTTTATTAATTTTAATTTATTTAGTTTTATTACTATCAATATTAATAATAATTAAACTTAATTATATATAGCTATATTTATTTTAATATATTAATACGATTTTAATTATTTTTATAATAATAAATTTATTATTAAATTTTGTTTTAATTCTTATAATTAAAACTTTAAAATATTTAATATATTCGGTAATTTTGCTATAGTTTTTAAAAACTTTTTACGACGTAACGGCGTTCTTTTTTATTTTAATAAACAAAATTTTATTATTACGTTTTATAACGTAGTTATTAAGCCTTGAATAATTTTTAAACAAAAACAAATATCGAAAAAAAAGCTGTAATTAAACGTATAATTTTTAAATTCGCTTTTAATATTATTATTTATTAATACCGTTTTATAAAAAAATATAATAACAAACTCGACGTTAAAAAAGCCGTAAAAAAAAAACTAAACAGTAGTAATATATTATAATTATTATTAACGTATTTTTAAAAAACTAATATATTTTATTCGTTAAAGTCGTTAAATTTTTATATTTTAAGGGATTAATGGCATATTTTTTGGTAAAAACGATAATAAAACTAAACGTTAATAAATCCGTATTTAATTTTATAGCAAATAAATAACGTAATATTACGGTTAGGTTGTAATTAAAGACAAGGCTCTAGTATAGGTACTAAATATATATTAATAATAAGGTAAAAAAGGAAAAGGAAGCTATATATAAATAGGCCGTAGGTTTATATAAATAAGCGCTAAGGCGGTAAAGGGTGGCAGAATAAATAAGAAATAAAGTTAGTACTAAATAAGCCGGTATTAAATAAATTAATCGGTTAACTAATTAGCTAATACGTTATTACCCTTTTATAAAATCCTATAAAAGGTAAAAAAGTAATATGCTTACTATATAGTAATCGACAAGTATATAAAAAATGCTTATTAATTATTCTAACTAAAGTCAAAATTAAATAATATTTTTTAAACAAAAAAGAAATGCTTTCAAGAAATCGTACAATTTATTACTACGCTAAAGGCCTTTTAACTTTAATACGGCTTATACGTTATTTTACGCTGTTTATTAATATATTTATAAAAATATTTATATACGTAAGTTTAACCTATTAACGTCTTTTATTAATTAAGTTTTAATTTTCTTTTATTTTTTTTATTTTTTTTATTTTATCGTATTTTTCTAATACTAAGTTAATATTTACGTTCGTATATTCGATTTTAATTATAGTCTTTTAATTTTATTCTTTTAATCGCGCTATATTTATTTCGAACGGGTTTAATAAATAGTCGCTGTTTTATTATCGTTAAAATGTAAAAAAGTAAAGCGGTTTTTCGGCTTTTAACTATTTATCGAGTTTTTTAAAAAGTTTTATAGCGTTTAAGTATTTATTATAAAGGTTTTTAACTAATTATATTAAGTTTTTTAAGTTTTTAACGTATATTTATACGTTATTAAGGTTTTATTTTATTTAATTAATTTAGTATTAAAGTTTATAATAATATAAACATAATATATAAATCTTTTTAACTTTTTATTTAAGCAGTTTATCGAAATCGATTTCGTTATTTTTAAATTCGGGTAATTTTTAATTTAATAATAAATTATTTAAATAAAAACAGAGTTTATTAGTATAATATTAGTTATCCCGTATTTAATAATTTAATATTTTAAAACGATAAATATAAAGGCCTGTTTTTTTTAATACTTTAAAATATTACTACGTTAGCGAGAAATTTAATTTATTAATAAGTTTATTTGTTTTTTAAAATTGCCGCTTTTTAATAATAAATACTTAATCGTTAACGTTAAAGTTTAGTTTATAATAATGTTTGTTTTTTTTCCGTATTATTGTTTTTTAAAAATGTTTTATAATTTTACGGGCTATTATAACGGCGTTAGTAATAGTTTTCGTTAATTTTTAAGCATTTTATTTATTAAGCTTATTATAAAGCGTTACGTTAGTTTAATCGGTAGTCCGTTTTTTTTAATTAAAATAATTAAATAAAAAATTAATAAAAAGTATTTTATAAAATTATATACTAATCGAGTTATAAAATACGCCAGCTATAACGTAATTTATAATTAATATTAAACGGTTTTAATTATTTTAATAATAATTATAAAATAATCGAAAACGTTAGTTAATATATTTATTAAAAATCTTTTACGCCGTTGATTATTTTATAATAACTTAGCGACGCTAATTGCTAATCGATGTTTAAAATAATAAATAGTTTTTACCGAAAGCTAAAAATAAACTATAATTTTTAATCGGAAACTATTAAAAAAAATAAGCCAAAAACTCGGTAAAGGCTTTTATAATATATTTAAGCAGCGTTTTTAATTATAACGTTTTGTTTATATAAAATATTTTATAATTAATTAAATAATCGGTTAATTATAACGAAAACATTATTACAACCGTTTTTAGTTATAAGTTTAGCTTTAAAGTCGATAATAAAATATTAAAATAGTTTTTCGAGCATAAAAAGTAGTTAAAAAAAGCCCGAAGTTTTATCGCGTAATATTTTAGCAAATTTATAAATATAGTTTATTACGAAAGTAATAATATTTTTAGCTATTTTATACTAATAATACTATTTTATAACTAGCTTTTTAGTTTTATTAAAACAAAAATAAAACGTTATAATAGTTTTATATATTTTATAAATAAATCGTATTTATAAATTATTAACGTTTAATATTATTAATCGATTTTTATATATAATAAAACCGGATAAATATTTTTAATTATTATAAACTTTTATTTTGGTTTTTTTATAATAAATTAATAAATCGTTATATATATAGTTTTATATTAATACTTTATTAATTAACTAAACGCTAAAACCCGGTAACGTTAAAAACACGTTTAGCGAAAAAATATAAACCGTTATTACGTAAATTTATACGTTTTTAAAAACGAAATCGTTAAATAACTCGGATTTATTAACGGTTTTAAAAAATTATATAATATAAATAGCGTTTTTCCGCTATTTTAAAGTTTTTATTTTTTTTCTAGATTAAAATAAAATATCGGCGACGAAATTTTTAAACCCGGGTTTATAAATAATAATAAAGTTATATTACGGTAACGTTTTTATTTATCCGGTTTATTAAAAGTTTAATTTTTTAATTATAGTAAAATATTTTAATATATTATAATTAGTAATAATTAAAAAAAAAAGCTTTTTTTATTAATTAATTAGTTTAAGCTTTTAAATAAAAAATAATTTTATTATTATTAGCATTTTTTTATTATATATATTATAGTTTAGTTTTATATTCGTTATAGTTTTTAAAAAAAAAGCTATAAAATATTAAAACTTATCGTTTTTTAATTATAAAAAAGCTTTAAAACAAACTTTGTTTAAAAAATTAGTTTTAATTTTAATTTAATATAAATAATTATAATAATATAATATCGAAATAATTATTAAATAGTTTTTAAAGTTTTAAAAAACCGCGTAGTATTTTTTATTAAAAAAAATAATATATTTTTCCGAATTAAACTATTTAATAGTTTAGTTTTACGGCTAAAACTAAAAATAAACTATTTATAAAAGTTATAAAAACTTAAAAAAAAACGAATTTTTTTAACGTTTATAAAAGTTTTTTAGTTTTTAATAATAAAAACTTTATTAAAATCGATTTTAATTTTATTACGGCTAACGATAAATTTTAAATTTTAGTTTTAATAACGTAAGATTTATATTTTTTTTAAATCGGCTTAAAACTTAGTTTTAATAAAGCGTTCGAAAACTTTTTAAACGTGTTTTTAGTGTTTTTTAACGTTATTTAAAAAAAAAAAAAATCGTCGATATAAACGCTATAAAAATTGTTTAAATAATCGAAAAAAGTTTCGTTAATATATCGTTAAAACGTTATCGGACTATTTATTAATTTAAATAGCATTATATAATATTTAAATTATTTAAGTTTTGTTTTAAATATAATAAAGTTTTTTAATTTATTAGTAATATATACGTAATAAAAAGTTTACTAAATATCGAATGTTATAAAAATTTTAGCTTTCGAGATTTTTAAAAATATTTTATTAATATAAAGCAAAAAATAAAAGTTTTTTTTAATTATAGCATTAAGTTTTTAATAATTAACGTAAAAACGTAATTGTTTTTTCGGTTTAAAAACTATAATTATTAAAAAAGCCTATAAAGTTTCGTTAAAAATAATAAAGCTTTTATAAATATTATTAATAATATAATCCCGTATTATTTTAAGTTTTTTTTAAAATATTTTATATATAAAATTATAGCCGATATTATTATTGCTTTTATTTTTTAATAATTTAATTTTATAGTCGTATAGTTTTTTATTAAATAAATAGTTTAAATTTATTTTATTAAAAGTTTTTAAATATAGTTTATAAATTTTAAAGATTATATTTTAAGCTTTATTTAATAGTTTTTATAATTTTTTATCGAAAAATAAAAAATTAGCTTTTTTTTAAATTAAATCTTTATAATTTTAAATAAAATATTCGATTTTATTTAAAAAAAATATAAAAACTTTACTTATTAAATACGTTTTACGGTTTTTTATATTACGTTTATAAACCGTTTTAAATATTAAAGCGTTAATAATAATATAATTTTTAAAGGCCTATATTTATACTATTTAATAGCGTTTTTTCGAAAAACGTAAAGCCTATATTAATTAATATCGTATAATAATATTAAACGAAATAATAAAGGTTTATTTAATACGCCGTTGTTTTCGGATTTAATAAATTATGCCTTTATTTTTTAAATAATATATTAAATAAAATTATTAAATATTTCGGCGTATAAAAATAACTTATATATAGTTTTCGAAAGCTTTTTATAATAAATCGCCGTTTTATAATAATATATAAAATATCGTATTAAATTTAAAGCTTTGTTTTTAAATATAATATATTTTATTATAAAAAGTAATAAAGTTTTCGAAAAAAAAAACTATCGACGTTTTAGGTTTAATAAAATATCGTAATTTATTAAAAAGGGTTTTTCGATAACAATATTTAAAACTATATTAACGACGAAAAAAAATTAATTAAAAAAGTTACGTTTTTATATCGTAAAATATACGTATAACGCGTTTTTTATTATTTATTCGCTTTAGCCGTTATAATTAAAAATATTTCGGAAAAAAACATTTCGAATATATTCGATATTTAGTTATTTTTTTAATCGTTTAATAAATAGTTTATTTATAAATAAATAACTTATAATTTTTATATTATTAATAGTTTATTTTATTAAAAAAAATAAATTATTTATTCTTATAATATTATAAATTATAAATTAGTTTTTTTTTAAAAGGCGGGAAATAATATAAACTAATATAACGTTATTTTTAAATGTTTTATTTCGTTTACGTTATTTTATTAATATTTTTTTTAAAAAAAAGTTTAAATTTTTTAAAACTAGTTTTTTTTTAAATCGTTAAAATTAAAAAAATCGTTATTAGCGTTTTTAACGATAATATAACGTATATAAATATTAATAACGCTAATATAAATAACGGTTTTATTAAAGCAATTATAAAAAACGTAGCCGGTTTTTTTATAATTAAAATATTTGCTTTTACGTATAAACTATACGATTTATTTTAAAATTAATTAAAATCGTTTTAAAATTAACATATTAATAATTAAATATAAGCGGTTTTATAGTATTAAATAAAAAATAACGATTATTATATTACGGTTACGGCTTACGTTAGTAATATTATTACGGCTTTTTTAGTTATTTTCGTTATTAATTACGCGCCGTTTATAAAAGTTTTCGTCGTTACGGCTAAAATTATAACATAATATTTTATAATATTTAATAAAAGCGTTAAAACTAATATTATTATTAAAACGCTAAATAATAATAAAGTTTTTAACGCGGTTTAATAATTTTTTATAAAACTTTTTTTTTTAATTAATGTAAAAAAATCGGCGTTTTTTAATATAACGTACGAAATTATTATAAAAAATTTAATATTTAAATAAGCTAAGTTTTTTTAAAAAAAGTTTTTTTAGCTTTTAATAAGTTTTTTAAACTCGGTTTAAGTTTTTATACTTTATTTCGAAATAATTAATTAAAGCTTTAAAAGTTTTAATTTCGTTAAAGTTGTTTTTTTTATTAAAATATAACGTAAAATTATATATAACGTTATTTATAAAATATAATTAAACGTTAATTATTTTTGCTCGTTTATTAAAAAACTAGTTTTCGTTAATTTTTAATCGGTTTAATTATATATAAAGCTAAATATTAAAGTTTATTTTGTTTTTATTATAATTAGGGCTTTAAAACTTAAAAACTTTAATTTCGAATATATAATAAAAAACAACGCCGTTAATAATAAATCGTAAATAAATTAAAGCTTTACGGTTTAAATCGTAAAGTTAATTATTAATTAATTAATATTAACGAACTTATTTTCGATTTTTTTAAAGCGATTTTAAAACGTAATATATTTTAAAGTTAAATTAATAAAAGCTTTTTTATCGAAATTAATAATATTTATAAAAACTTTAATAATTACGCGGATTTATTTTTTTAAAATATTTAAGCAAAAGTTTAAAATATTACCTTAATAATAAAAGTCGTTAATTTATTTTTTATAAATAATAAAAAAAGAATCAATGCTTAATTTTTTACTATAAAATTAAAGCGTTTATTTAATAAGCTTTTTTAAAATCGTCGAAGTTTAAAAAACCGTTATACTTAAAAAATACTTTTTAAATAGCTTTAATTACGGCAAAAAACGAAGCAAAAAAAAACTTATTTTTGCTTTTAATATTATATAGTTCGGTTATAATATCGAATTTTTTTTTTAAATCTATTATAAACGTTTTAACGATAACGTTATAGCGGCAATTTTTATAGTTTTTAAATAAAAAACTGCTTTAAAGCTATCGAAAGTTTTATAAAATCGTCGGTCGTTTTTATCGTTAGTTTTTTAGTTTAAGGTTTCGGTATAAACAAAAACGTAAATCGGCGTAATATTAACGATATAAAACAAACGTTAAAAGTTCGAATTATTAAGTTTATTAAATCGGGAAAATAATTTAAAAAGGCTTTTAATATAAAAGTAAACTTATTTAATAGCTTTAATTTTAGCAATTTTTTCGGCAACGTCGCGGACTATTTTACAGTTTATTTCGTTTTATTAGGTTTTAGTATTTTAGTTTAATTCGGGTTTAAATTAATTTTACTATTATTACGGTTAAATTATAATTAAAAATCAGGCTTTAATATAAATACTAAATATATATTAATAATAAAGTAAAAAAAAAAAACTATATATAAATAGGCCGTAAGCTTATATAAATAGGCGCTAAAGCGGTAAAAGGTAGCAAAATAAATAAGTAATAAAGTCAATACTAGGTAAGCCGGTATTAAATAGGTTAACCGGTTAGCCAGTTAGCTAGTACGTTATTCGTAATAACGAAAATTAACAACTATAAAATAAAAAAACGATTTTTATTATAAGTATAAACTTTTTTATAATAAGTTTTAATATTTATAATATTTTTCCCTTAAAAGCTAAAAACGTATACGTTATAAATAATAATATAACGTAATTTACGTAAAGTACGCAAAACGGATTTTATAATTTATAAAACGTTATTTAAAATATATAAAATAAAGCCTATATAAATTAAAACGTACGTAACGTTATTTATTCGATTTTTATTATAAGCAAAACTATTATAACCGGTAATAATACGTATTTTAATAAACTTTAAATACGTTTATTAAATATTTCCGAAAATTTATAATTATTATTATAATTTCTTTTTTACGTATATATTTTAATAGTATTAAAAACTGTTAATATTTATTATTAATTAATAATTAATGTATATTATTAATTATTACTTATTAAATTATTTCCGATTAAAATTTTACGGTAATTTTTTTAATAAATTTATTAAATATAAGTAAAAATTTTTATCGTATATAAATAAAATATACAATATATAAAAAAATAATGTTAAAATAATATTAAATATTATTTATATATTAAAAATATTTATTAATTACTTTTATAGTATTTTTTTGATATTTTTATAAATAAAGCTTAAATATATTTTATTTATAATATTAAGCCTTATTATAGCTTTAAATCGATATATATAATAATAAATACGTATTTTAATAGCGATATTAATAAAAGTTATTAATTAAATAATTAAATTTCGATTTTATTTAATTAAATTTAACGTAATAATCTTTAAAAAAAAGCTTATAAAAACATTTCAATTATTTTTTAATAAATTATAAACTTATTAATATATATTTAGCGTATAATACATAAACGAAACTACATTTAAAAATATAATTATAAACATATATTAAAACAGATTTAAATTTGTTTTTATTTTTTAAATATTTTTTATAATTATTTAGAAACTTTTTTTACGTTTAAAATCGTTATTATAAAACGTAATTAATTTATAAAGCTTTTAATATAATTTAATTATATATTAAAACGAAAAGTTTAATAATAATTACGCCGATATTTATTATATAAACCGTAAATATATTTTAAATATTAAAGGCTATAAACGGAGTAATTATAATAATTACGGCAGTTATAACTATTATAATAATAACTTTAATAGTTATTATAATCGATTTTTTAATTTATTATAAAGTAATTTAACGTTATATAGTTATAATTATTAAAATAATTCCTTTAACCGTTATAATAACCGTATACGTTTTTACTTTATATATTAAAAGCTTAATTATTATATATATAAATATACTTTAAAAAAGCAAAAACGTATTTTTAATAAATAATAAATATTTATAAAAATAAACGGGCTAATAATTTAATATTATATTTATTTCGATAAAGTTAAATTTAATAACGATAATACGTTTATTAATAAATATTATAAACATATTTTAATTATTAAAATATTATTAAAAAACAAAAACTATAATATTAATATATACGTAATTATATATATAATTTCGTAAATATATAAATATTATTTAATTCGTAAAAAGTTTTATAGTAATAAATTAATTTATATATTTTAGTTTTATCTTATATTTATACGTTATAAAATTAAAGAATATTAAAGCATTATATTTAATATCGGCGTTACGTAAATTTTAACCGTTAATAAAGCTTAAACGCGTATTTTATTTAATATTAATTTTAAAATAACGCTAAACCGTTTAATAAGAATAAATATTTAAATAAAATTCGGTAATAATAATATTATTATATTTACCGGTATTTTAAAATCTTTTATTATTTTTAAAAACATTAATTTTTACGTTATGCTTTTAAAAACTTTATTTTTTTATTTTTAAAAAATATAACCCGATTTAGTATTTATTTTAAAAATATACGCAATTTATTATAATATAAAAACAATAATTTTATTATTAAAATCGTTTAAAAATAAAACTATTTATAGTTTTATTTAAATAAAGCTAAAGAATATTTATTAATATAATTAATAATAAACTATAAAGATTTTATTATTGTTTTAATTATTTTTACGCCGTAAAATTATACCGTTTATTAATTATAATTAATTATTATAGCGTTAATTTTAAAGCTTTCGAATAAATAAGCAAAATATATACCGTTTATTAGTTTTATAATATAACGTTTAAACGTTTTAAATTTATTTTAAAAAATAATATAAACTTTAATTATAAAACTATTATTAATATAATATATTTAAACGGCAAAACTGTTTTTTATTTTATTAATACCGTAATTTTTTTTAAAACGTTGCGTTTTTATTTTTTATAACTGTTAAAAGTATATAAAAAACTTTTCAAAAAGTCTAAATTAATATTTATATCGGCTTTTTAAACGTTTTTATATATAACGTAACAATTAATTTTGCTTTATAAAAAATCCGTAATAAAACTTATATTATAGGTGTTATAATTAAAAAAATATTAATAAAAGTTTATTAAAATATAAACAAATTAAAATAAGTTTATAAATTTTTTTAACGTATATAAAAAATTATTAATATTAAATTATAAACTGTTTATAGTTTTAAAACTATATTATAAATAATTATAAAAACTATTAATAATACTGCCGGTTTTAACCTTTTAGTTTTAATTGTTTTAGTCTTTAACGCTTATTTATATATAAACTATAATTTATTGTTTATTTTTATCACGTTATAACGTATAAAAGCTTTTAATTTAGTTATAAAAATATTAAAAATTATTAAAATAATAAAATAAATTTATAACGTTTTAAATATATATAACGGCTTAAACGTTATAAATATTTTAGCGTTTTTTATAAGTTATAAAATATACGTTTATAAAAAAGGCGAAAAATAAACGGGGCCGTATAAATTATTAAGTTTTAACGGTTAGGATTTAATTATTAATATTAATGGCTTTATAAAGTGTAAATTTACGTACGTTAAACTTTTTTACCGTTATAACTAAAAAAAACAATTTATTTAATATTTCTAATAATAAACGTATTATATATAAAATTAAAATAAACTAAAAAAATTAAAATAAATTAAAATAATAAACCTTATAAAAAAAGCCGTTTTATTGTTTAAAGGTATAACTACGTTAAAAAACAAAAAAAATTAATATAGTTTTTAATTATTTAGCGCGTATTTTAACGCTTATTAAATACGCTCGCTTTTATTTTAATAAAAGCAGTAAAAATATAAATAATGATACGAAATATTACTTAATTTTATATATAATCGAAAAACGCGTTAATTAAACGTATTTACGTACGCTTTTTAAAAAAAAAGTTCGTTATTTTAAAGGCTTTATTATAAAAGTCGTAAAGCATTTATATAATACTGCTAAAATAGGACTATTTTAATAAACGATTTATTATAACTATTATATTAAAACCTTATAAATAACGACTTTTAAATATAATTTATATTTATTTATTATCGATTTCGAACGTATTAACGGTAATAGTTTTGGGATTATTAGTTTTAAAACTAATGATATTTATTAATTAATAATATTTTTTTTATTTAAAAAAAGCAAAACGCTTTATAGTTTAATTTAAAGCTTAATATTATTTTTATTACTTTTAAATATTTAATTTTAATAAATACTACGTTATATTTCATAATAATAATACTATTTACATATAATAAAAAAGTTAAAGCAAAGAATTAGCCTTTATTACTGTTATTAATAACGACCGCTATAAAAAATACGTTAAATAACGTATTTATAGGGCGTATTAAATAAGTATTTATTAATTTAAAGCAACTTTTAATTTTTTTTATACTGTATAAATTACGGTATTTAAAAAAAAAAAATTATAAAATAAAGCCTTAAACGTACGATTATAGTAGTATATAAATAATTTAATACGTAAACTCGTTTACGTTAATTTTTATTTAAATAATTTAAAAATCTTTATTTGCGTTAATGCTTTGTTTACTAATAATAAAGATTTTAGCTTTTAAATAAGCTATATTATTATTTTAATAAATAAATATTTCGTTATATATTATATATAGCATTTTATTACTAAACTAATAAACAATATTATATATTAGTTTTTAATTAAATATAAATAAATTATAAAATTAGATTTTATATTTAAAATATATAAAATAATATACGGATTTAATATAAAGCATTATATAATTACTATTATTAATTAAGTAATAAAAACAATAAACTACGTATATAAAAATACGATATATACGATAGATATTTTTATTATAATATATATTAATTTGTATTTTCTATATAAAGCTATTATTAAATTAAATATTATCGTTAAAAAGCGTTTTATAATAAATATTATACCTTTTTAAAAATTATATAAACGAGGCGAAATTAATAAAATGTAATAAATTAACGGGAATAATAACCCCGTTAATGCTATAATAGAAACTACGTTTAATAAAGTATTTAAAAAGCTTATAAATAATAATAAAATTATTATTAAAATTAAAAAATTAATCGAGCGAAAAAAATTAATAAAATAATAATAACGACTAAAACCGAATATAATGTTTTTATTATTAATTCGATTTTAAAAATAACAACGGAAATAACGTTTTTAAAGTTTATATATTTAAAGTGGTATAATATTTTATATAATATAAATATAAAAGCAAAAAAAACTAATAAAAAAACGTTAGTATTATTTTATATATATATATAAAATATAAAGTAGTATAATAATATAAAACTATATATTATTATATTAAATAATCGGGGGTAGCTTTATATATTAAAATAAAAAAGCTGCTAGTATTAATACGTACTATAATACGCTAAATACGCTAATTAGTTAGTATATAAAACCATTGTTTATAATAATAGGATTTTTAATTATAAAATAGCTATTAATTATATAATATATAGCTTTATTAGTTTATAATAAATAGCTATTTATAAAGATCGCTTTTGCGCTTTGTTATTAATTAATCATCTATTAACTAAAATCTATATCTATATATCAAAGCTTACGTACCGTACGGTAATAAGTTAATTTAATAATAAACAAATTATCTTATATTTATAAAACAAAACTTAAACTTATAATTACTAATTACTATAAAATAATGAAATAAATAAAAATTACAAATGTAAATTCCAAGTAACGCTATTAGCTTTTTTATAAATTATATTTAAAATAATTAATTAAAAGCTTTATTTGTTATAAATATTATATAAAAATTTTCATTTCATAAATTTTTAAACAATTTATTTCTAATAAAAGTTTTTATAAATTAAAAGATATATATACTTCTTAGCGTTTAAATTATTATTAATAAAGCCGATAATAATATATAAGTTTTATATAATTAGCTTATTGTATTTAATTTATAATTATTAACTATTTATCTTATTAACGATTATTTACGTAAAGTAATAATTAATACTAGCGGATAAACAAACAAAAACGATATCGTCGGCGATTTTAGATTTAATCGTAATAAAATTATTTAAAGCAGTTAAAAAAAAATAACATTATTAAAATATTTAAAAAAAAATCTTTAATATAGCCGGCGTTTTTGCTTTTATTTTTCCCGCTTTTTTTTTTATAACGGAATTAAATTTAAAATCGTACTTTTTTACCGCAATTATTATATTAATATTTCCGTTAAACATTTAAAATATATTAACGGTAATATTAAATTATTTATAAAAATCTTTAACTTTTTAATTTTTATTAATAAAAAGTCCGAATTTAAAAAACTTTTAACGTTTTTTAAATAATAGGGTTTTTTTTTAAGTTTAAATTAAAAAATAATACTAATTGTTTTTTTCCCGAAAATATTATAATTTCGTATATTTTAAAATAAACCGGTAATAAAACCGCCGAGAATTTTTTTCCGTTTTTCGATAAAAAAAAACAATAAAACCCCATTTTTAAACCGCTATTTAAATTATAAAATATTTAAATAATAATTATAAAAACTATAACGTTTACGACAAAACGCGTATTAGTTTTTAAAATTTTAAAATGTTTCTTAAAAACGTATTTATAACGTTTTATATTAAATTCGTTAAATTTATTAATAAAACTAAAATTAAACTCGGAAATTATAAACGTAAACTTTATAATTAACTTTATTACGTTTTAATATTATTTATATTAATTAATATTATAATAATAATATAATATTTATTAACTTTTACGATTATATTAATCGTTATAATTATTAATAACGTAAAAACTAGCTTTAATTATAAACTAAAAAAAATAACCTATATAGTATTTTTAAAGGCAATATTACGTTTTTTTATTAGTTTTTAATTAATAACCCGATATTACTTTTAATTATTGATTATAATTCGAAAAACTATTTTAATATTCCGGTTTTAACTGTTATTAAAAATTATAAAACTTTATATAAAAAAGTGACGTACTGGCTCCCGGTACGTTTTTTAGGTAGCCACCCTGGTCTTTTAAGTAACTGTACGGATTAAATAAAAGACAGCTTACTTTAAATGCTACAGCCTTAATAGCCTACCAGGCTTGCTTCCCTTCTTTTTTTCACCTTATTATTAATATACACTAAGTGACCACTTATTGGAGCCTTGCCTCTATAGTGCAGCCCTAACGTGACAATAGTAAGGTCCCTTAACGAGCGACAGCGAGGTCATTGTATTACGACAATATTGTTAGTTCCCTCGCTACGCCCTACAAAGCTAACAATCCGTCGTTAATCGCGGTATAAGCGCCTGCTCTAGCAACCCCACGGTGAGGGTCATCACTAGTCAGTCCACAGCACTTGACGCCAGTCAGTCAACGGCACTTGACGCTAGTCAGTTAACGGCACTTGACGCCAGTTATCAGTCAACGGCACTTGACGCCAGTTATCAGTTAACGGCACTTAACGTCAGTCACCTTGAAAGCAGGTTAAAGCCAGTCAGTCACCTTTACGGCAAGGTCAACAGCTAGTCACCTTTAAAACAGGTTAAAGTCAGCAGCTTATAGCAGCAAGTCAAAAACATTAAAGCACCGTATCCAATAGCGAACGCGTCGACGAAAGCTTTCCTTCGCTACTACGGCACTTTACGGCGAGGTTATCGCTAGTACGTTGTAATAAGCACTTCGCGGAGCCTATATAACGTTACCTTACGGCAGGTTAACGCTAATTACTTTTACGGTAGGTCATCGCCAGTCACCACGGCACTTAGTACTAGTCAATACTTTTGCAGCAAGTTATAGCTAGTTACCCCTACGGCACTTGATGCTAGTCGGAAGTCCTTTTCGCTAAAGCACTTTTAGAAGCCCTAACGGTCCGTTAAGTACTTTAGAAAGCCCTTATTGCGAAGCACCTAAAAGCCCTTATTACAAGGCACCTACGGAAGCCCTTACGACAAGGCCATTTTAAAAGTCTTAAGTTATAGCTTAAACACCTATTAAAAGATCTAACGCTATGGCTTAAATACCTTTATCGCTTTCGCAATAAGCACTTTACAGAGCCTATACTATAAGGCACTTAAAAAAAAGCCTAGATATAGCTTAAAAAACATCCATCGGAAGCTTTAACGTAATTTAAGCAATATCGGAAGCCTTAACGCTTATAGCTTAAGCACTTAATAAAAACCTAACGCACTTATTGACGTCGATGTTACCACTACTATCGGAAGCGTTAACTCCAGTCACCTAATTACCCTAGAGCCGTCACTACCTAACAACTACGTTAGATCCATCCTATTTAAAACCTCCAGCGACCTTACACCAGCTGGCAGTCATATACATATATAGTGACTAAGCTAAATCAACACCTAGCAACATTTACGCTAACAAGATCACTGATGCCTTGCCATTACCTTCGGAAGCCCACTTAACGTGGCCTATACACATATAAACAAAATGACACCTAGAAGGCATAGAATAGCTAAAAATGGTGAAAAATAAAGCCTTAAACACGGTTCGAACATAAAGTCTCCGCTGTCTCAGGCCTGAATGGTAAAAAGTGTGGGAATCGCGTTTTTTAGCCCGCGAGGGGTCTTCGCGAGGGGTAGTGACGTACCGGCTCCCGGTACGTTTCCTAGGTAGCCACCCTGGTCTCCTAGATAACTGTACGGATTAGATAAAAAACAGTCCACCTTAAGTGCTGCAGCCCTGGTAGCCCACCAGGCCTGCTTCGCTTCCCTTCTTCACTTTACTATTAATATACACTAGGTGACCACCTATTAGAGCCTTGCCTTTATAATGCAGCTTTAACGTGATAAAAAAAGTTATTTTAAAATAGTTTAAACGTTTAATCGTTATTAAAAAATATTTTATTTATTATAAATAAGGTTACGTTAATTATATCTGCTTTTTTATAATTAAATTTAAAACTGTTAATAATAATCGCATTAATTTCATTATTATTATAATTATAAACTAAAACTACGTTTTATTTAACGCTTTTATTAAAACGGAAAAAGATTTAGTTTAAAATAAAAAAACTTTAAGCTATATTTAATATTTATATTATTACATATTTACGGTTTTATATTATATAATTATATATAAATTTCGTTTATTTTTTAAAATAATTTATTTAAAAAAAATCTTTTATTAATAGCTTATATTATAGTTTATAATAAATATTTATTAATTACGAATGTATTTATTAATATTAAAGCGAATATATATTTATTAATTAATTCGGCTTTTATAGTTAAAGTTATAAAATACTTAATAATACTAAAAATTAAAGGCTTAATTTCGAAAACGTTAATTAGTTTATTAAAAGCATTTTATTATTATTTAAAAGTTAATTTTATTATTATTAGTCACGATAAGGGCTATAAATGAAAACAGGGCTCTAAAGTTGACTCTTAGTACGTATAATATTAATAAAGGTGAAGAAGGGAAGCCTAGGCCTGGTGGGGTGCCAGGTGGGCTGCAGCACTTATAATGCGTGCTCCCTTATCTTATCTGCTATCTAATCGGACAACCTACTTGGCAGTGCTAAGTGGCTAGGTAGGTGACTACCGTAACTACCCCCGCTGGAAATAAAGCACTAAGTCCCAAGGTGCTGTTATCCCGTTAGGTCTTAAAACGTCATTTCCAGGGCTTTTTAGCATGTTGGCCTCGATAGCAGAGGTCAGCTGTTCGAGCCGTGTTAGTGCCACTGAAATTTTATCTATTTTCATCCATTCAGCCAGGTCTCTTATCGATAACGTTAGACTCTAACCATCTATCTATCCGTTATGGCCTGCGGTGCCAGGGCATCCATTGTAGCTATTATAATTTGTAGGTGTCGACCTGCCGGTGCTAGGTGACTGCTGTATCCGAAGCTCGTGGGGTACGTCGGAATTGGGTGATGACGAGTGAGGGATCGAAGTTACTGGTGAACTGAGTGAACCTTGATTTGACTTGACTTCTGGTACGAGGTGCCTGACGGCATGGGATGTCACCGAAGTGACTGTTGACGGCTCCCAGCCTTAACGGTGAGGTAGGTGACATCCGTGATCTCGTTAGCGCAGGTGCCACTTGGTGTTAGGTGGTACTGATGGCTCTAGGTCGCCGTCGACGCTGGATTCAGTGATTCTTAAGGTGACCGAAGGCTTCGATGGAGTCGAGGTCGGTCTCTTGTTAGGTGGTGACGGCTCCGATGAGGTCTCGAAGTCACCGTCTTGATAGGTGGTGCTGGAGGCTCTAGCCGTGCTGCGTGGGTGCTAGCGACGTTGGATACAGCTGTTGAGTGGCTGACGGCTTCGAGGTGGTCGAAGTCAGCCCTTGAGGTGGTGATGGAGGTGACTACTCTAGGTGTCATATGTGGTGACGGCTTGACTGGAGGTCGTGATGACGGGCTGCTAGCGTGTCTGGTGTGTCACTTCGAGACATCGGGTTTAGGTCGTCGTGCCTGCAGCGCTGCGCTGTAGGGCTTTTTCCTTTGGCCTGACCTCGTTAGGGCTTACAGGTGCCTCACGGTAAGGGCTTGCGAAAGGTGGGATGGGAGTGCTTGACGTAGTTAGGGCTTGCGGAGACGGTGGCCTGGCGCGCTACGCAACCAGGGCTTCCGGTGGTGGTGGTGCCTACTTTAGGGAGGCGATAGCCTATTGAAGGTGGTGATGCCTGGCGCGCTGCGTAACTAGGGCTTTTGCCAGTATTATAAAGTAACGATAACCTTATTGACGCAATTAAGGTATCCGGTAGTGACCCTTTAAAAAGGCCTATCGTAATAGTCGACTGAAGACGAGATAGGGCTCTGCCGCCTAGCCCACTAAAAAAGGCTGGTAACTAAAGTAGTAACGAGTTAAAACAGGGCTTAGGACGTTAGGAAGGTAATAACGGGCTAAAACGAGGCTTTAGACGTTAAGAAGGTGAAGCTTATTGAAAAAGCTAGTACTAAAACTGGGTAAAAAGTTAAAAACACTAGCGCTTTCGACCTATACTGCCGAAATTAACTTAACGATAACCTTACCGACGCAATAAAGCTACGGACCTTTATTAAAGTTACAATAAAGGCTATAAGTAAAAACAGGGCTTTAGAGTTAACTCTTAGTACGTGTAATATTAATAAAGGTGAAAAAGGGAAGCCCAGGCCTGGTAGGGTGCCAAGTAGGCTGTAGCATTTATAGTACGTGCTCCCTTATTTTATCTACTATTTAATCGGATAACCTACTTAGCAGTGCTAAGTGGCTAGGTAGGTGACTACCGTAACTTTATTATTTATTTATTACAAGGTTTAATTTTAATTTATAATCGAGTTTATTTGTTTTTAATCCGGGGGGGTTATAATATAATACCGTTTTTAATAGCTTTATTTACTATATTAATTACTATAGCTATTATAACTATTAGTTATTTAATAAGCTTTATTCGGCTATAGCTTAACCTATTAGTTAATTTAGCTAGCTTATTAATTATACTTTTACTTTTTTTACTTTTAAATTTTATAGCATAAACAAGTAAATAATACAGCACTTTTATTTAATTACTTTATTGCTTTGCTTATTGTTATAATATATAATATAAAAATTAATTAATTTAATAAAAGTTTAAAACGCGTTTTATTATAAAGTATTTAAATATGTAGTAATTTATAATAACTATCACGGTTAGGTTGCAATTAAAGGCAAGGCTCTAATATAAATACTAAGTGTATATTGATAATAAAGTGAAGAAGGGAAGGGAAGGAGGCCTGGTGGGCTACCAGGGCTTCAGCCTTTATAGTGGGCTGTCCCTTATCTAATCGGTACAGTTACCTAGGAGACCAGGGTGGCTACCCAGGAGGCGTACCAGACTACCGGTATATAAAGGTAAGGGCTGTAGAGCCGGCGCACGGTCTCCGAGGTTTTGCCGACCGTACGGCGAAAACAAAACTACGTATATATTAAATATTTGCTTTATAAATAAAAGTTTATTTTTATACTACGTTTTTAAAATCGTTAGTTATTACTTTATATTAATTTTATACCGTAATACTTTTTTATTTTTAAATATTTAAAAATAACGCGATAATTAATTTATAACGATTTAATCGATTATATTTAATCGTTTTTTTAACGAAAAACCGCCGAAAAAAGCTAATAATTAAAACCGGATTAAAGTTTATTTTTAACGCGTTAAAACTTCGAAAACGAGCTTTAAATAAAAAGCCGCGAAAAGCGACGACGTTTATTTCGGATTTTAATTATTACGAAAAGCTTTTAAGCTTTAGTTAAAAAAACGATCCGTTAAAAAATAACGGTTAAACTTTCGACGATTATAGCGATAACGACCAAAACTTAAATACGCTTAATATTTTATAAAATTAAATAATATACTTTTTAAAAAAGCAATAAAGCCGAAAGCTTAACTCGTTATTTAATTTATTAAATAGTTTGTCCAATATACGTAACGGCGTTTTTTATTTACGTAATAAACGTTAACGGCGCGATTATTACTAATAACTTTACTATTAAAAAAAAAACTAAAATAGTTTTATAAAAATTATCCGAGTTTTAATAAATAATTAATTACTTTTTAAAACGGTTTTAATAAGCCGCTTTATAACGAATTAAAATAACGTTAAAATACCGTTATATAATTACCGTATATTTACCGAAAAAAACATTTTATAATAAATCGAAAAATAAATCGCCGCTATTTAAAAAAAAAATTTTTAAAAGTTTAATTAAGCTAATTATTTTTAAATTAACTAAGCTTTTATTAAAATTAACGTTAATGTTATAAATAATTAGTAAGTATATTACGGTATTTTAAAATATCGAAAATTTGCTTAAAACTATACGCTAGCGGATTTTTAAAGATTTATTCGCAAATTAAACGTCGATTTTAAATTAATAAACCGGACGTTTTATATAATTTAAAAAAAAAATATTACGGCTAATATAACGAAAAAAAATTATTGCGAAATTTTTATACTTAATAATTAATAATAATTAAAAAAACCGAAACTAATATAATTAAAAAATTAGCGATAAAACGTTTAGCTTATTATTATTAATACCGGCTTAATAAAAGTTTAGGAAATATTTTAATTAAAAATAAGGTTTTTTTACGTAATTTTATAAAAATAATTAACGAAGCTAAGCGTATTTAAAGTATTTAAAACTTTAAAATAAAACGCGTAAGCAATAAAAAGCCGCGTAAACGCGATTTATTGCTAATAAAAAAGGCTAAAAATAAAAAATCCGAAAAAAGCCGAAATAAAACTTAAATAAATAATTTATAAAAGCAAGCCGATAAAAATAAATCCGACCGGCGATATAATATTAATAAAAATAAATTTAAAAAAGTTACGTTTAACCTTTATAAATATTATAATTATAAACAAATAAAATATATTATAAAAAACTGTTTTAATTTTTATAAAAAAGCGAACTATAAAAAATATAATATATTTATTTTAGTTTAAAATATTAAAACGTTAAACGATAATAGTTTAAACGGCAAATAGTTAAAAAAATAAAAGCGGAATAAATTACGTTTAGTTTATTTTAAACGTTTTTAAAACAATTAATATTAGTTAATTTTTTTGCGGTAAAACTACCGTATATTTTAATAAAAATCGCAAAAGCGTAAAAATTAAAGTCGATTTTAATACTAAAATAAACGTTAATATAGTTTATAAAAACTTTACGAAAAAAAAGCTCTATAAATACGCCGTATTTATACCGATATTATTAAAAATAATAAATAAATCTTTTTAATATTACGGCGTTTATAAAACTAATATTAATATAATTAACGAATAAAATATTATAAAAAAGTTTAAATAAATGTTTTTTATTATTTAACGTAATCGTTTAGCGTTAAAACTTTTATTATTATGCCCGAAAATAAAGCGGTTTGGTTTTTTATTAAATATTAGCCGATATAAATAATATTTCGGAAGTTATAAAAAACTAAACCTTAAAAATTTTATAAATTTGCTTTTTTTAAATAAACAAAATTATATCGTTAATTTAATAAGTATTAGTTTTAAAGCTATCGGCGAAAAAAATACCGAATTATTTTTCCCCGGAATTAATAATAATAAAAAAAAAACGACGTTATCGATTTATTAAAATGTTTATATAAGTTTTACTACGTTTATTCCGATAAAGCGGCGAAAAAACTATTTATATTAAATATAGCAAAATACTTTATTAAACTAATAAAAAAAAAACAAGTATTTTTTAAGCTAATTTATTTAATTACGGAAAGTTATTAAAAAATACTCGAAAAATATTTATAAAAAAACATAAAAATAAAGCGAATTTGCTATTTTATTACCGACGTTAAAATATTAATTTTATTTATATTAAAAAAAAACGGGATTTTATAGCTATATATAAATTATAAAAAGCTAAATAAAGTAATTTTTAAAAATAAATATTTATTGTTTTTAATTTCGAAAGTTATTAATTAATTAAGTTTTATTAAAGTATTTTTTAAGCTCGATTTATAAAATACGTATTATTAAATTTATATAAAAAAAAACGATTAATAAAAAACCGCTTTTTAAACGAAATACGGCTTTTTTAAATATATTATAATGTTTTTTAAATTAATAAATACTTTAATAATATTTTAAATATATATATATAAAGCTTTCGGCGGTTTAATAAACTATATTTATATCGTATATTCTAATAATATCGTAATTTTTTTAAATTTAGTACAAAAATATAAAAAGTATTTCCGATAAGTTTATAAACGGTTAAAAATATATAATTTTTTTTATAAACGATTTAAATATAAATTTTTTCGAATTATTATCGAGTTTTTAAAGTTTGTTGTTAATATTAAAAAAGTACGTATAGACTTTAAAAGGGTTAACGCTATTTAAAAATGGCCCCGACCCGAATTAATATACGATATTTAAATATTTACCGGCTTTACGAACTTTTATCGGAAATTTATCGGCGGGTATTTAAAAATAATAAGCTTTATTACGGCATTATTAAAAAAAAACAAAAAAGCAAAAAACTTTTACTAAAAATAAAAGGCGGAAAACGCTTTTAAAAAAATAAAACACGCTTTTTATACGGCGATAATATTACGTTATTAAAACTTTAGTTTAAAAACCTAAGTAAAAACTAACGCTTTAATAAAAGCTATTATAAATATTTTGTTTTAATTATATAGTAAATAATAAAAACCCGTCGTATATTAATCGCGAAAACTAATAAATATAGAAATACGTTAAGTAATTAGTTAATAAAAACTATTTATTATAATTAAATTTTATAAATATTAAAAACAATATTTTGAAAATATAATTTAAGCTTTTATAATTTATACCGATTATATAGTATTAAAAAAGGTTATTAATTTATTTGTAAAAAATTTTCGAAAAAAATTAACAAAATAAATATATCGCTTTTTTTAATTCGATTTTAAAATTAAATATAAGCCGGGCGTTTTAAACTTAATAAACGGGCTTTTTTAAAAACTAAATTATATATTTAAAAAAATAACTTATAAAAACGTTTTATTTAGTTTATTAAAAAAACTTTAATTATAAAACGATTTAACGCTAATAAAAAGCTATATATAAAGGGTTTCGGTTAAAAATATTACGGCTATATAATGTTTAAATAAATATTTTAAAAAGTATATTTATAAAGTTTATTAATTACGTTACGTATAGTTAATAGTAATTATTAAATTTAAACGTAAGTAAAAAAACTCGAATACGTTATTTATTATTTTAAAATAAACTATTATAAAAAACTAAATTTTATTTATAGCAAAAAAAAAAAAAAGTTTTTCGTAATAATATTTTTAAAGCTTTTTATAATCGAATTAAAAAACTTTAAAAGCAAAACTATAATATCGCCGAATTAACGAAAATCGCTCGCTTACGGCTTAAAACTAAAAAAAGCTATTATTTAAATTATAAAAGCGTAATAATATTTAAAAAAAAGTTAATAATTTTTACGTAAAAAGCTTTACGTCGATAACTAATCGCGTAATATTATAACAATTTTTAAGCAAATTATATAAAAAAAAAAAAACAGCGGATTTATTACGTAAAAAGTTTTATTAAAACGATATAGACTTAAACGTTAATTAATATACCGGCAAATACGCGGCGTATAATAAAGCTAAAGTTTTACGATATAAGCTTTATAATAAACTATAATTATTATTTTTATTAAATAAGCCGTTTTAAAAAATTAGCTTAAATTTTATTATAAATTTGCTTTAATATTTTAAAAATAAAGGCGTTATATATAACGCTGTTTTTATTATCGTTAACCGGTTTATAAAAATAGCGATATTTTTTTTTATAACGAAAAACTTAAATATTATAAAATTGGCTAAAATTTTATACGAGTAAATAAAATGCCGCTTTAGTTTATTAAAAGAAATTATTAACGATAAAAATAAACTAATTACTAATTAATTTTAAAAAAAATATTACGAAAAAAAAAAGATTATACGCCGATTATTTATTATATAATATTTTTAAACCGATAAACAAACTAAATAAATATATTAATTATTAAAAAAATATTTCCGTACGTTTAGTTTATAAAAGCCGAAATAATAAATATAAATTTTAATAAAAACTAAATTCTTTTATAATAACTTTATTTATATTATAACCGGATATTTATTTTTTAAAGCGATATATAAATATTACCCCCGAATAATAAAATACGTACCCGAACGATTAGTTTTTTAAGTTTAAAAAGTTAAAAAAAAACTTTAAAAAATAAAAAAAATCCGTTAATTTTTTACCGAATATTAAGCGAAAACCGCCGACGTAGCCGTTAAAAATTATAATAAAAAACATACTTTAAAAAAGTTTAAAGTAGAAAAAACGGTCGGTTTATTAACGGCGTATTTTCGGTTTAAATACGAACGTAAATTAACGCCGATTTATATATTAATTACTATTTTAAAACGAATAAATAAAATAGCATATTAAGTCTAGCTTTTTTAAAAATATAATAAAAAATATAACGTATTTTTAATATTTTTTTTAAAAAATTAAAAAACGCCGTTAACGCCGATCGCTTTATTACTATTTACGGAAAAACAAAAAAAATAAAAAGTAAAAAATATCGTACGATATAATAACGATAAGGGCTAAAAAAAATATTTAATAAAATAAAAAAACTAGTTTATAAAATATAATATATAAAAACTTACGGTTTATTTAAAAAACGCTAACTAAATATTAACCCGGTATAAAAAAAGCAAAAAAAGCGTTATATTAAATAAAACAATAAAATATTATTATAAAATAAACGCTAAATAGTCGTTAATAAAAATAAAAAAAAACAAAATTTTAAATTAATTAAAAACTTTAAACTAATTTTAATTTATATATAAAATCGGTTATAAACGGCTAACTATCGATAACGTAAAAAAAAGCGATCGATAAAAAGCGGTATAAAAAAAACAAAAACGATAATAAAACTAATATTTATATATTTAATAATGTTATTACGTTTTTTCGGCTATATTGTTATATTTTAAAACGGGAAAATATATAGCACGCCGGCTACGCGATATTTAGTCGTAAAAAAAAAGGGCAAAAAAATAACTTAAAAATCGAAATCTTTTTTATATAAATTATTTAAATCACTAAAAACGCAACTTTTATTTTTAATATTAAGGCTAATATACCCGGCGTTGTTTTTTTTGTTTAAACTTTCGCCGTTACGACGGCAATTAATCGCTTTTTTTTTTTAAAAAACTCGAAATCGCAAACTACCGAAAACGATTTATAAAATTTAATAAAGCGTTTAATTTTGTTTTTAAACTTAAGTTTATTTTTCGGCGTAATTAAAATATTAGCGGTAATTTTTCGCTTTTTAAATAATATAGCCGGATTTTAACCGGAACGAAAGCGAGCTTTTTTAACGGTATAGTAAAAAATACGGGCGTTTAAACTTTTAAAAACAACAGTACGAGTTTTTAAAAAACGACTATAAACGCTATTAAATTGCTACTTTAATATAATAACGGTATAAAAAACTTCGTATTTAACGCGGCGATATTTCGATATTTAATCGAAATTATTTAGTTTATTAAGAAAAAAATAGTTATAATTTTTTATTAAAAGCAATAAAATACGGTAAAAATAGCCTAACGTATAGGGATTAATATTATAAAAAAGCTAAACGTTAGCGATTATTTAAAAAATTTCGTTTTTATTTACAAAGTTATTAAAAAAGTTATTTTAATTAAAATTAGCAAATTATAAAAAAAAAAAAATTAAAAACGTATAGTTATCGCCGTAATTTAAATAAAAAAAAACCGGCGTATAAACGTAACTTTAGTTATTAAAATTCCGAGTTTTTCGGATAAAATTAAGTTATTAATATATTACTGCTTTATAATAGCTACTATTTTATAAAAAACTATATAAGCTTTTTTAAAAATATATATATAGCGATTAATTTGCAAAATTTATAACTATTTATAAAATTTTTATTTTTAAACAAAATATATAATTTTAATTTAAAACTATAATATTTTTTACGCAGCTTTAATTAAATAAGCAGGAATTTAATTAGTTAATCGGTAAATAATCGTAAAAAAAAAAAAACGAATAGTAAAAAAAAGCTTATAGTTTTATTTAAATTATATATAAATAACCCCGAAAAAACTACCGGAAAAAGCAAAATAAATTAGCGTTAAATTATAATATAGCGTATTAATATATTTAACGTAATAAGCACTAGATTTAATTAAAATCTATTAAAATTAATCGCTAACTAATCGGAAAATAAACTATAAAAAATATATTAAAATTATTTTATTACCGGGATTAGTTATTAAGTTATTATCGTTAATAGCCTAATTGGCGGCCGATTAATGAAAAACAAAATAAATACGAATAAAAGTAATAAGATTTATTTTAAACGCGCGATAAAAAAACAAAAATCGTAAAAATAATAATATTAAAACAAATAAAAACAATTTTAATTATACGGAAATTAAGCGCTACGTAAATAAAAAAAATAAAGTAACGCGTAAAAAAGATCGTAAAAATAGTAATTATATTAAAACGAGTAAAAAAACCTCGATTATACGGAAATAATACGCCGTATGGATAAAAAAAGCAGAATTAAATAATAATTAACGTAAAGTTAAGCAGGTAAAAAATAATTGCAATAATAAAAAAATGGTTCGCCGAAATATAAAAAATTAAAGCTAAAACAATTATAATAAAAAAAAACGGTAAAATAAAGCTATAAAAAGGTTAAAAGTCGTATTAATAATTAACTAAATTTATAAAACTAAATTAATATAGGCCCTTATATTTTAAATAATTAAGTAATTTTATTATAGCCTATATTTTATATAATAATATATTTACGCAGATTTAACGCCTATTAATAAAATAAAAGGCGGAAATAATAAATACGCAGGACTCGTATTAAAGGGAAAAAGAAGTAATATAAAAATAAAGGCTGCAAAGCCGGCGTACGGTTTTCGAAGTTTTACCGACCGTATAGTAAAAACAAAACTACGTATATATTAAATATTTGCTCTATAAATAAAAGTCTACTTTTATATTACGTTTTTAGAATTATTAGCTATTACTTTATACTAACCCTATACCGTAATACGGTACGTTATTATAACTATAAATAAATAAAAATTTTAAAAATTTCTTTCATTTACTTTATTAAAAAAGTATATTTTTAAATATTGTAAGCAATTTTTTATTATAGAATATCGTGATTAAATTTAGCCTTATATAGTATTTTCGAAAAAACCGTAATAAATAATAAAAAAATATTATTTAAAACTTTTTAAAACAAAACTTCAATAATTATTACATTTAAAATACTTATTTTTTTTGGAAAATAAAAGCATTATATATATAAAAAAACTATGAAAAAAGCCGAAAATAAATAATTTATTAACGTAATAAACGCTATTTAATAAAAAGACTTAATTTTAATACAAAGTTATAATATATTAATAGCGTTAAAAACCGTGTAATAGCGTTATATTATAGAGTAAGAATAAAAAAAGGTTTAAAACTTAAAAAAAATCGAATTTATAATTAAATTACTTTTCTCGGTATTAATAAGTTTTAATTAATTGCGAAGTTTGTATATTAATAATAAAGCCGGAATATTTAATTTTAATAACGTATAATATGTATTTCTCGATATTATTTTAAAGTTTTATAGTTTATAAACAAGTATGAATTTATTAAATGTATCATTTATTATTTATTATTTTCACTATTTTAAACCAAATTATAATACTATTAAAATAAACGATAATAAAAATATTAAGGAATTTTTAAAAACTTTTATTAATATAACGTTAAGAACTAAGAAAAGACATTTGATAATTTACAAAACATACTTATATATTAAAAATATTTATATTAATATAAAAACGTTATTAAGTTTTTTATATTTATTACAATCTAGTTTTATAGAAAACTTTATAGATATTAAGTTCTTTAAATAGATACAATTACTATACTTTATATGTACAAATTAAATTAATAATATTTTGAAAAATAGTAGTTAATAGTTATATTTAAACTATAAATAATTAAAGTACGTAGTTATATACTATTATTTGATTAATATTCAAAATATTAATATTAATAAAGATTATTAAACATTTATTCCGTTAAACAATTAAATTATTAAGCTATTAACGCTATAATTTTACGTTAATTAGTTATAATTAATTACTATAAGTAATAATTACGTATTTATAAATTAATGTTCATATACTTTTTTATAACAGTCACGATGAGGCCTGTTATAGAGATAGGGCTTTAAAGGTTGACTTAATATGTGTGATATTAATAAAGGTGAAGAAAGGAAGCCCAGGCCTGGTGGGGTGCTAAGTAGGCTGCAGCATTTATAGTGCGTGCACCTTTATTTTATTTACTATTTAATCGGATAACCTATTTAACAGTGCTAGGTGGCTAGGGTAATTACCGTAATTACACCCGCTAGAAATAAAGCATTAAGTTTTAAGGTGCTGTTAGTTAGTTAGTCAGTTAGGGCTAAAAACGTTATTTCTAGGGTTTTTTAATATATTAGCCTCGATAGTAAAGGTTAGCTGTTCGAGCCGTGTTAGTGTTTTTAAAAATTTCATTTATTTTTATCTATTTAGCTAGGTTTTTTATCGATAACGTTAAACTTTAAACATTTATTTATTTATTACGGCCTGCGGTGTTAAAGCATTTAACGTAACTATTATTTATAGGTGTTAACCTGCCGGTATTAAATAACGTGTATTCGCGGTTTTTAAAGTATGTCGGAATCGGGTAATAACGGGTAAAGATCGAAATTATTAATGAACTAAGTAAACTTTAACTTGATTTAACTTGATTTTAGTGACAAAGTGACTAGAGGTATAGCGTTACTAAAGTGACTGTTAACGGCTTTAGCCTTAATAGTAAGAAAGTAGGTGGCGTGGCATTAGTGATTTCGTTAGCGCTAATATGCTAGTTAACTGTTAAATAGTATTAAAAGTTTTAAGTCGCCGTCGACGCTAGATTTAGTGCTTTTTAAAGTAACCAAAGGCTTTAAAAGAGTCGAGGTCGGTTTTTTATTAAGTAGTAACGGCTTTAATAAGGTCTTAAAGTTACCGTTTTAATCAATAATGTTAAAGGCTTTAGCCGTATTACGTAAAGGTGCTAGCGACGTTAAATATAGCTATTAATAAGGTGTTAACGGCTTTAACGGGGTCGAAGTTAGCGTTTAAAGTGGTGATAAAAGTGACTACTTTAAGTGTTATATATAATAACGGTTTGATTAAAAGTAGCGATAACGGGCTGCTAGCGTGCTTAATATATTATTTTAAAATATCGGGTTTAGGTTATTATGTTTATAGCATTAATTATAAGGCTTTTTCTTTTATTTAACGCGCTACGTAACTAAAGCTTTTCGATAGCCTAACTTTATTAAGGCTTATAAATGCTTTACGGTAAGGGCTTACAAGAAGGGTGGAGGAACATGCCTAATTTAGTTAAGGCTTCTAGAGATAGTGGTGCCTAACTTTATTAGGGCTTTATAAAGGTGCCCTCCGGAGGGAAAGACTTTAGTACCCCGTCGATAAAGGACTTTAAATAAAGGTTACGCTAAAGTAAGGCTTAGCAAACAAATAGTACGTTTTTATTAAAAAAAACTTTAATACCGCGTTAATAACGGACTTTAAATAATCAATTTAAAACGAAGTTCTAGCGATAATGCCCCATTAATAAAGGATTTTAATTAGATATTACATTAAGGCAAAGCTTAACGCGAAAAAGGTATACCCCTGCTTTAAAGGACTTTAATACCGTATTAATAACGGACTTTAAGTAATTGCCCCGCGATAAAAGACTTTCAAGTATCGAAATAAGGCAGGGCTTTTAGCGATAATGGTGCCTCGCGATAGAAAACTTAATATAAGTTAAAAATACCGCGTTTTTTAACTTACGCAACTAAAATTAACTTAACGATAACCTTACTAGCGTACTAAGGCTACGGACCTTTATTAAAGTTATAATAAGGCCTATTATAAAGACAGGGCTTTAAAGGTTAATTTAATATATATAATATTAATAAAGGTAAAAAAGGGAAGCCTAAGCCTAGTAGGGTACCAGGTAGGCTGCAGCATTTATAGTGCGTGTTCTTTTATTTTATCTGCTATTTAATCGGATAACTTACTTAGCAGTGCTAGGTGGCTAGGGTGACTACCGTAACTATAACTAATTTTTATAATTTAGTTATATTTATTTATTTTGTTAATTTATTTATTAATAATAAACCGGAGTAATTATATTAATAAAAGTATATACATATTTTTTAATTAATAATTGCTTTTAATAATGTTTTTTAAATCGATAAGTTAGAATAAATAATGAGTATTAAAGATTGAAGTAAAATAATTAATTAAATAGCTAATATAAAATAATAAAATTGATTAATATATAGTTTTACATTATAAATTATAATAATATATCATAATACATATATCTTAGTTTTATTTAAAAACGTAATATTTATATATTCTTTTCGTAATTTATAAACAGCGGGAATTAGTGTTTAATTTCGATTATAGTTATTGTTAGCAGTTTTTTCTTTACTTTTAACGTTGGAATTAAGTTTTATAAACGAATGACGGGTAAATATTAGCGTTTCATTTAATGGTATATTTTATTAAACCTATAAAAGTTAAGAACGTTAAAAATTACTATAAAATAACGGCGTTAAAGTCGTTTTAAATATTATTAAGTTTCGTTTAATAATATAAAGCGTTAAATACGCTATTAAAATAGTTTTAATTATAAATTGTTAAAAAGGTATTTAAAATAATAATACCGGGGTTTTTAGCTTTTAAATTACCGTTATAAATAATATTAACCGGGAATACTTTTTCCGCGTTTAAATTATTAAATAACGTGATTATTAAGCCTATAATAACTACGCTAATAAGCTTTAAAAAAATTCGATAATAACTGCGATAACAGGTTTTATAATATTTTCGAAAATAGTTTAAAACTTTTAAAAAGTTTTTAATAACTCGATAAAAGTTTTATTAAATATTACCGGCGTAATAAACTCGGTAACGGTTATAATGAAAAAAGTTATTACGTTAAAGTTTATAACGAAAAAAACTATAACGAAAAAAAAGTTTATAACAAAGGTTAAAAAAGTCGAAATAAAGCTTTTAATAGTAGTAAATGCATTATTAAATAACTTTTTAATAAATATTATAAACGTTTCGGTAATTTTTTTAGTAAAATTAGCGCTATCGGTAATAATGATAATACTATTAAAAATAATACTAAAAAGTATAATAAAATAGCTTTTATATATTATTTAAAGTTTTATTAAAAACATTATTAATAATACCTTTTTTTATTACTATAAAACTACGTTAATAACGTTTAATAAATATTATAAACGCTTTAAAGTTGATATTTAAAGTATTAAATAAAATAATGTAATTATATAAAGTATTAAATAAAGTAGTACGAATTAATGACGTATTATTAAAAAATCGACGGCGTTTTTAAAAAAGTTTATAATAAATACTTTTACCGCTTTTAATTTATTATTATTATTATTATATACTAAGTTAAACTAGTAAGATAACTAGTTACGTTGATTAATTCGTGATTGTTAAGCTTTTTAATAAAAGCGCTATTAAAAAGCCTTTTAATAAAGTCTTTTTTAAAATTAACGTACTTTTTAGTCTTAAATTAATAAATATGATATAAATAACTAATAACTCTATTAACGGTAATAACAATTACACTAATATAACTAATTTAATTATAAATAGCTTAACTAATTAAAACAATAATACTAGTTTTATTAAATTTATAAAAAAAACTAATAAACAGTTATTATAGCCTGATTTTTCGATTTTAAGTTTATATAAAAGTGACAATTTAATTTAATAATATTTGTTAAATTATTTAAAACGTAAATAGTCTTTTTAATAACGGCTACGTAGTTATTTCTAGCTTTCTATAATAAATTATAAAAGTTTTTTAAAAGCGTTAAATAGCTTCGTTTTTACTTTCGTTAATATTACTACTAGAAGCTATTAAAATATTATTTTTAATATAAAGATTAGTTTTAACTTTATAAATCCTTATATTAGCAGTTATTAAGTCGGTATATATAGTTTTTTTAATAATTTTAAAACCCTTTAAAAACGCTGAATTATTAAATTAATAGCTATTAAGTCGTTATCTTTAGCTTTTAATAAATTATGGAGTAACTAAAGGTTTTAAAAGCTGTAATTTTTATTAAAAGGTTTTAAAAGTCTTTATTAATAACTATTTAAAAGTCATTTTTAATTTTTAAAGCGTAATTTTTAGTTTTAAAATAAATGTTAGATATTATTATAGTTAACAGTTATTAAAAAGTGGTTTTCGAATCCTTTACTAGCTATAAAGGCCTTATTTTTAACTTAAAGATCGTTTTAAAATTAGTCGATTTTATTATTAATAGTTATTAAAGCTGCCGATAAGTTGTTTTTAGCCTTTTTAATAGCTATAAAGGGGTTTTTAATAGCTAATAAATCTGTTAGCAGCTATAATAGTTTGCTAAAAGTATAAAACTAAAGAGTTATATATGTTAATTAAAGCTTAGTTAATAAAGTAGTCGGGTGCCGGGTAGCAGCTTTATAAATATAGTAAAAGTAATTATAAAGGCGTTTAAAAAAGCTATCACCGTAAGCCTTTAAGCAAGCCTATAAAGATATAAGGCATTAATATAAAAATAAGTAATAAAAGTAGTTCTAAGACTTTTAAAGCGATAAAGGTCCCAGCTTTTAAATAACGGCTAAAATCATGAGATTCTTTACTTCGGGCTTTTAATAACGGTAAATAATGTTAAGGCCTTGTTTATTAAATAAACTAAGGTGTAAAAGGCTTCGTTTATTAAGTAGTAACAAGTGCGTGCTTTATAGGGCTTTTTAACGGGTTAAAAGTGCATTTAAGCCTTTAAGGTGGTTATAAAAGTCCTAACTTTGTTAAATATTAACTAGGTGTTTTTTAAAGTAATAAATTATAAAGAGCTTTTTTAATAACGCTTAAAAGGCCTAATTTTATTAACTTAAATCAAATCGATAAATGCTTTAAAAGGTTTTTAAAAGTATATTTTTAAAAGTTATAATATTTACCGATTTTACTTAATACTTTTAAATAGCTTTATAAATTAAATACTAAATAAAATAAAGGCGCATTATAAATGCTTTAACCTATTTAGTACCTTATTAAGCCTAGGCTTCCTTTTTTTGACTTTAAATAAATTTATATTATTAAGTGTATTATTTTAAAGCTTTAATTTTACGTACAGCCTTTATTAAGACTTTATTTACAGTCCGTTAATTATATCGCGTTAATAAGGTTATTACTAACTTAATTCTAGCAATATAAGTCGAAAACGTTAGTGTTTTTAACCTCGCGCGTAACGTTTACTTTATACAGCGTTAACAGGTACCACTTATCTTAATACGTTAATAAATATATCGTTATTTAATAATATTAATAAAAGCCTTAATTACGCAGCGTATTAAACACTTTAAATATAGCTTTTTTAAAAGCTTACGACGTTTTAAGCCTTGTTTTATCCTATCATTACTACTTTAATTACTAGCCTTTTTAAAAAAAAAGCTTAAACGGAGTTTTTTTCGTTTTTAATCGATTTTTTACGTTATATAACTACTTTAAAGTTATTATAAGCTATCGCTTTTTTTAAATAAGCACTTTATTAACCCTTAATAAAGTTAAGCCGTAAGAAAAGCTTTGCTAATTATTAAATAAAATTACGTACTAGTTATACTGGTTTATTAATACGTACTTAACTGGTTACTTAATCACTTAAACACCTTAGTCTTTTAAGTAATTATACCGATTAAAGGACCACCTATATATAAAGTGACCCTAGTAGCCATTAAAGCCACTAAATTGTTTCCTTTTTTTACCTTATTATTAATATATATTAAGTAACCACTTATTAAAGCCTTGCCTCTATAGTGCAGCCTTAACGTGATAATAGTAAGGTCCTTTAACGCGCGATAGCGAGGTCATTATATTACGACGATATTGTTAGTTTTTTCGCTACGCTTTGTAAAGCTAACAATCCGTCGTTAATCGCGGTATAAAAGCCTACTCTAGCACCTTTACGGCAAGGTTAATAGCTAGTCACCTTAAAGGCAGGTTAAAGCTAGTTAGTTAACGGTATTTAACGCTAGTCACTTTAAAAGCAGGTTAAAGTCAATTAATTAACGGCACTTTAAAGCCAGTCAGCTAGCAAAAGCAAGTCGAAGACATTTTAGCACCGTATTTAATAACGAACGCGTTATAAAAAGCTTTCTTTCGCTATTACGGCATTTTATAGTAAAGTCGTTACTAGTACGTTGTAATAAGTACTTTGTAAAGCGTATATAACGTTACTTTACAGCAAGTCAACGCTAGTTACTTTTACGGTAGGTTATCGCTAGTTATTACTTACGGCACTTAGTGCTAGTTAATATTTTCGCGGCAGGTCATAGCTAGTCACCTTTACAGCACTTAATGCCAGTTGGAAGCCTTTATTACGAAGCATTTTCGGAAGCCCTAACGGCCCGTTGAACACATACACCACACGGCAGGTCGACGCTAAAAAAGCCTTTATTGCGAGGCACTTAAAAGCCCTTATCGCGAGGCACTTAAAAGACCTTATTACGAGGTACTTACGGAAGCCTTTATAACGAGGCAACTCTAGCAGCCTTAGGTTGTAGCTTAAACACTTATTAGAAGACTTGGCCGTATGGCTTAAGCACCTTTAAAGCCTTAACGGTATAGCTTAAGCACTTTTATCGCTTTCGTAACAAGCACTTTACGGAGCTTATGCTATAAAGCACTTAATAAAAAGCCTAGATATGGCTTAAAACATCTATTAAGTGGCTTAAGCTTTTATTAAAGCCTTAACCCGGTGGCTTAAGCACTTAAACATAAAAAGATATTAACGCACTTATTAACGTCGATATAACTACTATTATCGAAAGCGTTAACTTTAGTCCTTAAAGCCGTCACTACTTAATAAGCCGCTAAATCTATTCTATTAAAACCTTTAACGACTTTATATTAGCTAGTAGTTATATATATATATACAATAATTAAGCTAGGTTAATACTTAATAACATTTACCCCAATAAGATCGCTAATGCCGAGCTATTACTTAAAAGCCTACTTAACGTAATATATATATATATATATATATATAAACAAAATAACACTTAAAAAGCATAAAATGGTTAAAATATAACAAAATGGTTAAAAATAAAGCCTTAAACATAGTTCGAACATAATACTTCCGCTGTTTTAGGCTTAAATGGTAAAAAGTGTAAAAATCGCGTTTTTAGCCCGCGAAAGGTCTTCGCGAGGGTTAATTACGTACTGGTCATACTGGTTTACTAGTACGTACCTAACTGGTCACCTAGTTACCTAGTTACCTTGGTCTCTTAAGTAACTATACCTATTAAATAAGGGACCACTTATATATAAAGTGACCCTAGTAGCTACTAAGGCCACTAGCCTGCTTCCTTTCTTTACTTTCTTATTAATATACACTAAGTGACTACTTATTAAAGCCTTGCTTCTATAATATAGCCTTAACGTAATAAATAAACACTTTTTATATTACTATTTTAACCGTTTTAACCCTTTTTTTATTATAATTAACGGTTTATTAATTGAATTTTTATAAATATAAAGCGTTATTCAAGCCGCCGTTTAAATTTCTTACAACGCTTTTAATACCGAAATTAATGCTTTAAAGGCGTAGAATTTTACTTTTATAAGTCTTTAACTACCGTTATTAAGGCTTGGTTTACCCGGCGCTTTCGCCCCGTATTTTCTAATTTTGTTTATTTTTTAAAAAGCTTTTAAGTATAAAATTTAAAGACTTTTTTTTCGGCAAACTAAATATCGATAGCGAAGCTTTTAAAGAATATAATAAAGCAGTTTTTATATATATATACGGCCGCTTTAATTTTGCCGTTTAAAAAATAATCTGTCCATAAGTCGCACGCGTTGCTTTAAACAGCTACGACTAAAGTTATAACTTTAATTATTTAGTTTTAGTTACTAATTAGTTACTATAAACTAACTATAATATAGTTTATAGTTATATAGTTTTGATTTAACTATTAATTAACTATATATAGTTTTAATTAAATCGGTCATTAATAACAATATAATTAGTTAATAAAGTAACTAATTAGTTAATAACTATACACTAACTATGAATTAAAATAAAGCATATATATAAAAAGAAAATAGAAAAAAATAGAAATAAGTATTTAAAGTTAATTATATAATAATTCGTTAAAAATCAAAATCAAGCCGGATTAATACAGGATAAGTACTTTTTATATTAAAGTCTAACGGCGAATTTAAAGATAATTCTTCCCGATTTTTCCGAAAAATACCCGAATTAATCCGGCTAGAAGTATATATATTAATGTTTTTTAATTTTACTATTCGCTATAATACTACGGGTTTATATCGGAAAAATATTTACAAATCGCCTTTAGTTCGAATTGTGTATATAATCCCGGAAAAGTCTTCATCCGAATCTTTAAACGATATTATTGAAAAGTGATAAATAATTATAATAATTAAAGTCTTAAATTAAGCCGGATTAATTCGGGTATATATCGGAAAAATCGGGAAATTTAATTCTTAAATCCGGCTTTTTATTTTAATATAAGAAGTATATATCCGGTATTAATCCGGTAATACGTTACTAGTTTACGAGTTATTAACTAAATAAGTAATTTTAATAAAGATTTTAATAATACAAAAGTGGCCAGATTAATTCAGGTACACTTCGGAAAAATCGGGAGAAATCATTTTTCAATTCGGCGTTAAACTCTGATATAAGAAAGTCCTGTCCGGTATTAGTCCGGGTTAATCTCGATTTTTAATTAATTAAAGTCTACATTTTTATTTTCATTTTTTTTCTGGTTTTTAAAATATAGCCCTATTTTTCCTATTTGTAATTACTTATTAATAACTATAAACTAACTATAATATAACTAATTAATAAGGCTAACTAATTATAGTTTTTATAGTTACTTCATAGTTATTAATTAATAACTAAAATTATAACCTTAATTACGATTATAATATTTTATTAAACGTATTATTTTGCGTTTATAATAATTTAAACAAAAATAACGTACTAGCTAACAAGCTAACCGGTTAACCTATTTAATACCGGCTTATTTAGTATTAACCTTATTTCTTATTTATTTTGCTACTTTTTACCGCCTTAAGACCCCTTTATATAAACCTACGGCTTATTTATATATAGCTTCTTTTTTTTACTTTATTATTAATATATATTTAATACCTATATTAAAGCCTTGTTTTTAATTACAACTTAACCGTAATAATAATAAAGTTAATTTAAACCCGAATTAAATTAAAAATATTAAAACCCGATAAAATAAAACAAACCGTTAAAATAGCCCGTAATGCCGCCGAAAAGGCTACCCGAATTAAGGCCATTAAATAAGTTCGCTTTTATATTAAAAACTTTTTTAAGTTATTCCCCCGATTTTATAAGCTTAATAATTCGAACTTTTAACGCTTGTTTTATATCGCTAATATTACGCCGATTTATATTTTTATCCGTATTAAAACTTTAAAAAAAAACGACGATAAAAATAACCGACGACTTTATAAAACTTTTAATAATTTTAAAATAGTTTTTTTATTTAAAAACTATAAAAACTACTGCTATAACGTTATTATTAAAACGTTTATAACGGATTTAAAAGAAAAATTTAATATTATAGCCGGATTATATAATTATAAAAACAAAAACAAGTTTTTTTTTACTTTATTTTTTACCGTAATTAAAACCGGTTAAAAAATATTTTTTAAATATAACGGTTTTATAGATTTCGAAAACTTTAAAAAAGCTTATTAAATAAACGCTTTAGTTTTATAATAAAAAATTAAATATCGAATTTTTTTTTATCGCTTATAAAAAACAAATTAATAACTTTTATTATTAGGTTAATATTTTAAACTTTTATTTAAATATTTTAAAAAAATAAATCCGTATAATCGTTAAAGCCTTTATAAATATTATTAAGTTTAATAAAAAAGCCTTTATTAATTTAACTTTAAAATATATTACGTTTTAAAATTATTTTAAAAAAAATCGAAAATAAGCTCCCCGACGTTAATTAATTAATAACTAATTTTATAATTTAAAACCGTAAAGTTTTGGTTTATTTACGATTTATTATTAGCGGCGTTATTTTTCGTCGTATATTTAAAATTAAAATTTTTAAGTTTTAAAGTTTTAATTATAATAAAAACGAAATAAATTTTAATATTTAGTTTTATATATAATTAAACCGATTAAAAATTAATAAAAACTAGTTTTTTAATAAACGAATAAAAATAATTAACGTTTAATTATATTTTATAAATAACGTTATATATAATTTTACGTTATATTTTAATAAAAAAAACAATTTCAACGAAATTAAAACTTTTAAAGCTTTAATTAATTATTTCGAAATAAAATATAAAAACTTAAACCGGGTTTAAAAAGCCCGTTAAAAACTAAAAAAACTTTTATTAAAAAAACTTAATTTATTTAAATATTAAATTTTTTATAATAATTTTATACATTACGTTAAAAAACGCCGACTTTTTTACGTTAATTAAAAAAAAAAGTTTTATAAAAAATTATTAAATCGTATTAAAAACTTAGTTATTATTTAACGCTTTAATAATAATATTAGTTTTAACGCTTTTTATTAAATATTATAAAACGTTATATTATAATTTTAACCGTAACGATAAAAACCTTTATAAATAACGCGTAGTTTATAATAAAAATAATTAAAAAAGCTATAATAATATTAATAACGTAAGCCGTAACTTTAACGTTACGACTATTATTTTTCGCTTAACGTAATAAAATTATATCCGGTTAACTATTAATACTCCGATTTTAAAACGATTTTAATTAACTTTAAAATAAGTCGTATAGTTTATACGTAAAAACAAATGCTTTAATTATAAAAAAACCGGTTACGTTTTTTGTAATCGCTTTAATAAAACCGCTGCTTATATTAGCGCTATTAACGCCTATATACGTTATATTATCGTTAAAAACGTTAAAAACGACTCCGATTTTAATAAATCGGGAAAAAATTAACTTTAAAAAATTTAAACTTTTTTTTAAAAAATATATTATTAAAACAATATAAACGAAATAAAATACTTAAAAATAACGTTATATTAGTTTACGTTAATTTTTGCTTTTTTAAAAAAAATTAAGTTTATTATTTATAATATTATAGTAATAAATAATTTTTTTTTAATAAAACAAACTTTTATTAATATAAAAACTATAGGCTATTTATTTATAAATAAACTTTTCGCTAAACGATTAAAAAAACGACTAAATATTAAATACAATTAAAACTTTTTTTAAAGCATTTTTAGCTATAACGGCTAAAACGAATAAATAATTAAAAACGCGTTATATACGTACTTTACGATATAAAGGCGTAAATTTTTTAACTAGCTTTTTTCCGTTGTTAATATAGCTTCGGATATTGTTATTAAAAAAACCTTTTTAATAAACTACGATATCTTATTTAATTCGAAACGCCGTTAGTTTTTTTTTTAAAAAACTTTATTACTTTTTATAATAAAATACATTATATTTAAAAACAAAGCTTTTAATTTAATATAATATTTTATATATTACGACAAAACGGCAATTTATCGTAAAAAGCTTTTAAAAACTATATATAAACTGCTTTTATGCGATAAAACATTTAATAACCCCGTTTAATACGTTATTTAAAAAATAAAAACATAATTTATCAAATTTAAAAACAATAACGTATTAAATAAACCTTTATTACGGCGTTTAATATCGTTATACGATATTAATTAATATAAGCTTTACGTTTTATAAAAAAACGCTATTAAATAGTATAAATATAGGCCTTTAAAGGATAACGTCGCCGTTAACGCTTTAATATTTAAAACATTTTAAAAGCGCGATATAAAAAACCGTAAAATATATTTAGTAAATAAAGTTTTTATATTCTTTTAAACGAAATTAAACGTTTTATTTAAAATAAAAAAAACTTTAGTAAATAAAAAGCCGATTTTTTATTTTTTAATAAAAAATCGTAAAAACTTTAAAATAAAGTTTAAAATATAGTTTTTAAAGTTTATAACCCGTATTTAAGAACTTTTAATAAAATAGATTTAAATTATTTATTTAATAGAAAGCCGTACAATTATAAAATCGAGTTATTAAAAAAAATTAACAATAATATCGGTTATAATTTTATATATAAAATATTACTAAAAAAATTTAAAACTATACGGGATTATATTGCCGATAACGTCCGTAAAAGCTTTATTATTTTTAGCGGCATTTTATAAGTTTTGCTAATATTTATAGCTTTTAAACGAAAAAACCAATTACGTTTTTACGTTAATTACCGAAAATTTAACGCTATAATTAAAAAAGATTTATATTTTTTATTTCGTATTAATAAAACGTTATCGAAAATTTTTAAAGCTAAAATTTTTATAAAACTCGATATACGATAAGCTTTTTACCGCATACGTATTACCGACGGATTAAAAAACTTTATTATATTTAAAACAAAGTTTAAACAATTTAAATATTATATAATACCGCTCGGGCTAATAAATAGTTTTACGATATTTTAACGATATATTAATAAGATTTTTTTCGATTATTTAAACGATTTTTATAGTATTTATATCGACGATATTTTTATTTTTTTAAATAACGTTAAAAAATATTGCAAGTACGTTTAAAAAAATTTTAAACGCTTTATTAAAACTAAGCTTTAAACCGATTTAAAAAAATATAAGTTTTACGTTATTAAAACTAAATATTTAAAATTTATCGTTAATTATAACGGAATTAGAATTAATTTTAATAAAGTTTTTATTATTAAAAACTAAAAGATTTTTATAAATATTTAAAAGATTTTTTTTTTAGGTTTTAATAACTTTTATAAATATTTTATTCTCGGCTTTAGCCGTAAAACTAAACCGTTAAATAATTTAATTCGAAAAAATATATCTTTTATTTTTAATAAAAAATACCGTATTGCTTTTTAAAACTTTAAAAACTGCTTAATAATTACCCCGGTTTTACGTTATTATAATTATTTATAATATATTAAAATTAAAACTGATTTTTTTAATAAAATTTGCTTTAAAGCTCTTTTATAATTAAAAAACAATAGATTTTAATACTTTATAGCTTTTTTTTTAAAAACGATAACTAACGCAGAATTAAATTATAATATATATAATAAAAAAATACTTATAATAATAAAGTTATTTTTCGTTTAAAAACCTAAATTAATCGGTTAATAAAAAAGGCTTTTTTTTTATTTATTACCGATTATAACGTATTAAAATATTTTATTACGATTAAAAAATTAAACTTTTAATAAACCGAATAAACGAAAACGCTATTATAATATAACTTTATTATTATTTATAAACCCAGGTTTAAAAACTTTATTTTTAATATTTTATTTCGATCTAGAAAAAAAATAAAAACTTTAAAATAACGGAAAAACGCTATTTATATTATATAACTTTTTAAAGCTGTTAATAAATCCGAATTATTTAATAATTCCGTTTTTAAAAACGTATAAATTTATTTAATAACGATTTATATTTTTTTAATAAACGTATTTTTAGCGCTATTAAATTTTAGCGTTTAATTAATTAATAAAATACTAATATAAAACCGAATTTAAAACGATTTATTAATTTATTATAAAAAGGCTAAAATAAAAGTTTATAATAATTAAAAATATTTATTCGGCTTTATTATATATAAAAATCGATTAATAATATTAAACGTTAATAATATATAAACACGATTTATTTATAAAATATATAAAACTATCGTAACGTTTTATTTCGGCTTTAATAAAATACGAAAATTTATTATAAAATAATACTAATAGTTTAAAGTAGTTAAAATTATCATTATTTTCGTAATAAACTATATTTATAAATTTATTAAAATATTACGTAATAAAACTTTAGGCTTTTTTTAATTATTTTTTATATTTAAAAAACCGTTTTATTATTTTGTTATTAATTTTAAGTTATTAATTTTAAAGCTAAATTTATAACTAAAAACGGTTACGATAATACTTTTATTATAATCGACCGGTTATTAAAATAATTATAAAATATTTTATATAAATAAAACGTTATAATTAAAAACGCCGTTCAAATATATTATAAAGGCTTTTATTAAGTTTTTGCCTTATTTTTTTTAATAATTTTTAATTAAAATTTGCAGTTTATTTTTAGTTTTTGGTAAAAATTATATACTATTTTAAATATCGATTAGCAATTAACGTCGTTAAGTTATTATAAAACGATTAACGGCGTAAAAAGTTTTAATAAATATATTAACTAACGTTTTTAACCGTTTTATAATTATTATTAAAACAATTAAAACCGTTTAATACCGGCTATAAACTACGTTATAGTTAGCGTATTTTACGATTCGACCGGTATATAATTATATAAAGTTTTTTTTAAATGCTTTATATTTAATTATTTCGATTAAAAAAAAAATTTAATTAAATAAATATAACGCCTTATAATAAATTTAATAAATAAAATGCTTAAAAATTAACGAAAACTATCGCCGATATTATTACGATAGCCCGTAAAATTATAAAACACTTTTAAAAAACAATAGTATAAAAAAAAATAAATACCGGCGTAAATTAAATTTTAACGTTAGTAATTAAGTATTTATTATTAAAAAACGGCAATTTTAAAAAATAAATAAACTTACCGATAAACTAAATTTTTTATTAACGTAATAATATTTTAAAATATTAAAAAAACGGGCCTTTATATTAATTGTTTTAAAATATTCGATTATTAAATATAAACCGATTAATATTATGCCGATAAACTCCGTTTTTATTTAAATAACTTATTATTAATTTAAAAACTATTTAAACCCGAAAATAATAAAATCGACTTTAATAAACCGCCCGAATAAAAAATTAAAAAGATTTATATATTACGACGATATTATTACAAACTATAATATTAAATTAATTGCATAGGATAAAATTCCGATAATACGTAAGTATACGTTAAAACCTTAAAAAACTTAACGCAATTAGTCAAAAATTTCTATAATAAATACTTAAACGTTATAAAACTTTTTAAAAGATTTAATAAATAATTAAAAGCCGCTATAAAAAACCGCTTTAATTTTTCGTATTTTAACGATAATAAGGCAGCGATTATTTATTAAATTTGCTTAAAACGTACGTAACGTAATTGAAAAAAAACAAATTAAATAATTATAACAAAAATTAAATACGCAAACGTAAACGTTAACCTAATACTATAAGAATATAAAAAAATTAAAAAATTAAAAAAAATTAAAAAACTAACGAATAAAAAAACGTTAATAGGTCGCGATTTACGAATATAAGCACTTTTACGAATATATTAAAAAACGGCGTAAAATAACGTACGAACTATATTAAAGTTTAAAGGCTTTTAATATAGCGGTAAACTATACGATTTTTTAAAAATACTTTTTTTTTATTTAAAAAGCGTTATTTAATCCCGATTTTAGTTAAAACAATTAATAAACGTTTTCTAATATTTATCGATCGCTATAACGGTAAGTATATTATTTTTTTACCCTTTTACGGGATTTTATAAAAAGGTAGTAACGTATTAGCTAACTAGCTAGCTAACTTATTCGGTACCGACCTATTTAACACTGCCGTTATTTTTTTATTTATTCTACTACTTTTTACTGCTTTAAGACCCTTTTATATAAACTTACGGCCTATTTGTATATGATTTCTTTTTCCCTTTTTTACTTTACTATTAATATATACTTAGTACCTATACTAGAGCCTTGTCTTTAATTGTAACTTAACCGTAATAATAAATCGTTTATTAAAATAATCCTATTTCGGTAATATTATATAAAAACTTCACGACTTTTATAATAAAGCTTTTAAAATAACGAAATTTTAATTCTTTTAAAAAACGTATATAAATAAGTTTAATTAACGCGTTTTTAAATTAAATATATATTTAAATAATATTTAGTAATATTATTTATATTTTTAATGTTTTTATTAAAATAAAAACGAATATATTTTATAAACGTTAAAATACGCGCTAAATAATTAAAACTTAAATCTATATTTTTTATTTTTTAATATTATTATACTTTTAACTAATAAAACGGCTTTTTTTATAAAAGCTATTATTTTCGTTTATTTTAATTTCGTATATAATTCGTAATTTAAAAATCCGAAATTTAATATAAACTTTAAAACCGTACGAAATAATTTATAATACGCCGTTTATTAATAGTTTTTTTTAATCTATAAATATTATCAGTTTTAAAAAAATTACTAAATATTATAATAGTTTTTTCGTTATAATAATAACGTAATAGCTTAATTTTTTTTTATTAACGGTAATTATAACTTTAATATTATTATTAAAACGTTTTTAAACTATAAAAACGTTTAAATTTATAAATTTTTAATAATTAATAGAACTTAAAATTTTAACTTTATTTTTATTACTTTTAAAACGTTTATAGTTACGTTTTAAAACTATATAATATAAATTATACGGTTAAAATAAATTTATTTACTTAATAAATTTAAACAAATATAAAAAGTCGTTATTATAAAAATTATAATTGTATATAATATGTTTATTTTTAAAAATATCGGGTAATTTTTTTTTGCAGTTTTTATAATAAAAAAGCTTAATATATAAAAATTAAAACTTTATAAAACTATTAATATCGAAAATTTAATTTTAACCGTTAATATTTAATAATTTATATAGTTTTATTTATTTTTTGCCTTTTTTATAAACGCGTATTTTGCAATTTATAAAAAACGCTAAAATATCTATAACGTTTAAACCGTTATATATATTTAAAACGTTATAAATTTATTGCGTTATTTTAATAATTTTTAATGTTTTAATAATTAAATTAAAAGATTTTATACGTTATAACGTAATAAAAATAAGCAATAAATCGTAATTTATACGTAAATAAACGTTAAAAACTAAAAAATTTAAAACAAAACTATTAAAACTAGTAATATTATTAACGGCTTTTATAATTATTTATAATATAGCTTTAAAGCTATAAATAGTTTATAATTTAATATTAATAATTTTTTACGTTTATTAAAAAATTTATTAATTTGTTTTAATTTATTTATATTTTTATAAACTTTTATTAATATTTTTTTAATTATAATATTTATAATATAAACTTTATTATAAACTTTTTATAATATAAAATTAGTTTTTACGTTATATATAAAAACGTTTAAAAAGCCGATATAAATATTATTTTAAATTTTTCGAAAGGTTTTTTACGTATTTTAAATAGTTATAAAAAATAAAAACGCAACGTTTTTAAAAAAAATTACGGTATTAATAAAATAAAAAACAGTTTTATTATTTAAATATATTATATCGATAAAAACTTTATAATTAAAATCTATATCGTTTTTTAAAATAAATTTAAAGCGTTTAAACGTTATATTATAAAACTAATAAACGGTATATATTTTGTTTATTTATTAAAAAACTTTAAAATCAACGTTATTATAGTTTGTTATAATTAATAAATAATATAGCTTTATAGCGTAAAAATAATTAAAATAATAATAAAAACTTTATAATTTATTTTCAGTTATATTAATAAATATTTTTTTAGTTTTATTTAAATAAAACTATAAATAGCTTTATTTTTTAACGATTTTAGCGGTAAAATTGCCGTTTTTATATTATAATAAATCGCGTATATTATTAAAGTAAATACTAAATCGGTTTATATTTTTTAAAAACAAAAAAAGAAATAATTTTCAAAATATAACGTAAAAATTAATAATTTTAAAAACAATAAAGACTTTTAAAATACTAATAAATACGATAATATCGTTATTATTAAATTTTAGTTTAATATTTTTTTTTATTAAACGGTTTAACGTTATTTTAAAATTAATATTAAATAAAGCTTACGTTTAAGCTTTATTTACGGTAAAAAATTTTATAACGCGGGTATTAAATAAAATATTTTAATATTATTTAATTTTATAATATATAAATATAAAATATAATTAAAATATATAAATTAATTCGTTATTATAAAAATTTTTATAAATTGAATAATATTTATAAATTTGCGAAATTATATACGTTATTACTTATATATTAATATTGTAGTTTTTATTTTTCAATAATGCTTTAAACGTTAAAATACGTTAATAATAATTACTAATAAACGTATAATTGTTATTAAGCTTAATTTTATTAAAATAAATATAATATTAAATAATTAACCCGTTTATTTTTATAAATATTTATTATTTATTAAAAATACGCTTTTATTTTTTTAAAATATATTTATATATTAGTACGTACTATAGCACGCTAAATACGCTAGCTAGTTAGTATATAAAACCGCTGCCTACAGTAATAGGACCATTAATTACGAAATAATTATTAGTTATATAATATACTGCCTTACTAGTTTAGAATAAATAGCTATCTATAAAGACCGCTTTTGCGCTTTTTTATTAATTAACCATTATTAACCAAAATCTATATCTACGTAGCATACTATATACTATACGGTAATAAATTGATTTAATATTAATTAATGCTTATTACTTTATTTGTAAGTATAAATTAGTAAAAAAAAGAGTTTATTTTAAATTATTTCGCGCGCCTAGTATTACAAACCTTTTTAAGCAAATTGCTATACGTAAAATTTAGTCGCGCGCTTTAAATCCTTCGTTTCGTTAAACGATTTAAATAATATATAATATTAATTACTTTTTTACGAACTAATTACGGCTTATTATTATAATCGCAATATTTTGCCGCCGTTAAATTCGAACGTTTTATTATATACTTTAATAACGCTTTTCGCCCGTTACTATAAACTGTTTATTGCTAATTAAATATTAAAATTACGTATTTTAAAACTAATTTTTTAATTATATTATTTTATTTTCGTTATCGTTATATCCGTTAAATTTTTTAAGCTATTTATTTTAGCCGTATTTTCGTTATTAAATACTATATAGTTTATTTAAAAGTTTTAAAAAAATTTTATGTTTTAAATAATTTACTTTAAAGTTTAGCCCGCTTTATTTTAAAACGTATATTTTAAAAATTTTTAAAATCCTATTTTTAAATAATTTTTTTAATAAAATATCCGGTAATTAAAAGCATTTACTTTATAACATTTTATTTAAAATTTTCCGGGCGACCTTTAAAAATAATACTTGCTAATTAAAAATTTTAAAAACAACTTTTAAAAGTAGTATTTATTAATTAAAAATTTTAAAAACAACCTTTTAAAGTAGTACTTATTTATTAATATTTTAAAAATTAGCCGTTAAAGGTAATACGATTTAATTCTTAATAACGTATAAAACTTTAAAATTAAATATTTAATTTTATACGTTAATATATTATATATAGCGTTTTTAGTACGTATTTTGCGCTAAATTCGACGATTATATAATACGTAATATCGTTAAAATAGCGCTAAATAATAACTTTAGTAAAAATTTATTAAAAAAAGCAAATAATTTACCGTAATCGAATAATAAACAAAACCAAATACTTTTAATTAACTTTTACGTTATTTGTTTTTTTAGCAATTTATTTATTTTAATTATTTACGTATAGTTTATTAAACCTAATTTATTCGGCTATATTACCGTTAATATTAATAATAATCAAAAGTATTTATATATAGCTATATTTATTTTAATATATTAATACGATTTTAATTACTTTTATAATAATAAATTTGCTAATAAATTCCGTTTTAATTTTTACGATTAAAACTTTAAAATATTTAATATATTCGGTAATTTCGCTATAGTTTTTAAAAACTTTATACGACGTAATAACGTTTGTTTTGGTTTTAATAAACAAAACTTTATTATTACGTTTTATAACGTAATTATTAAACTTTAAAATAACCTTTAAACGAAAATAAGTATTAAAAAAAAAGCTATAATTAAGCCTATAATTTTCGAGTTTGTTTCCGGTATTATTATTTATTAATACCGCTTTATAAAAAAATATAACAACGAACTCGACGTTAAAAAAGCCGTTAAAAAAAAACTAAACGGTAATAATATATTATAATTATCACTAGCGTATTTTTAAAAAACTAATATATATTACTTATTAAAAGCGTCGATTTTTTATATTTTAAAAAACTAAAAATATTTTTTTAATAAAAACGATATTAAAACTAAACGTTAATAAATTTATATTAAACTTTATAATAAACGAATAATATAGTAATAAAAAACGATTTTTATTATAAATACGAACTTTTTTATAATAAGCTTTAATGTTTATAATGCTTTTATTTTAAAAGCTAATAACGCAAACGTTATAAATAACGGCGCCGCGTAATTTACGCAAAATACGTAAAACGGATTACGTATTTTATAAAACGTTATTTAAAGTATATAAAACGTTATTTATATAGGGCAAAACGTACGTAATATTATTTATCCGATTTTTATTATAGGCAAAACTATTATAATTAATAATAATACGTATTTTAACGGATTTTAAATACGTTTATTAAATATTTTTAAAAACTTATAATTATTATCGTTAATTTATTTTTTTACGTATACGTTTTAATAGTATTAAAAAATAGCTAATATTTGCTATTAATTAATAATTAATATATATTAAATATTACCGCCTTTAAAAATGCTTTTAGTTAAAATTAACGGTAATTTTTTTAATAAATTTATTAAATAATAGCAAAAATCTTTATCGTATATAAGTAATATATGCGATATATTAAAAAATAAAGTTAAAATAATATTAAATATTGCTTATATATTAAAAATATTTATTAATTAGCTTTATGGTTTTTTTTTAATATTTTTATAAATAAAGCTTAAATATATTTCGTTTATAATATTAGGCCTTATTATAATTTTAAAACGATATATATAATAATAAATACGTATTTAAATATTAAAATTAATTAAAGTTATTATTTAAATAATTAAATTTTAACTTTATTTAATAAAATTTAACGTAATAATTTTAAAAAAAAGCTTATAAAGGCATTTTAATTGCTATTTAATAAATTATAAATTTATTAACGCGTATTCGGCGCGTAGTATATAAACGAGGCTATATTTAAAAATATAGTTATAAAAGCATATTAAAATAAACCTAAGTTTATTTTTATTTTTTAAGCATTTTTTATAACTATTAAAAAGCTTTTTTTACGTTTAAAATCGTTATTATAAAACGTTATTAATTTATAAAGCTTTTAATATAATTTAACCGCGTATTACGGCAAAAAGTTCGACGATAATTATATTAACGTTTATTATATAAACTATAAATATATTTTAAATATTAAAAGCCGTAAACGGGGTAATTATAATAATTATGATAATTATAATTATTATAGCGGTAATTTTAATAATTATTATAATCGATTTTTTAATTTATTAAAAAGCAATTTTATATTATAAAGCTATAATCGCTAAAATAACTTTTTTAATCGTTATAATAACTATATACGTTTTTATTTTATATATTAAAAGCTTAATTACTATATATATAAATATATTTTAAAAAAGCAAAAACGTATTTTTAATAAATAATAAATATTTACGGAAATAAACGGGTTAATAATTTAGTATTATATTTATTTTAATAAAATTAAATTTAATAACGATAATACGTTTATTAATAACTATTATAAACGTATTTTAATAATTAAAGTATTATTAAAAAATAAAAATTATAATATTAATATATACGTAATTATATATATAATTTCGTAAATATATAAATATTATTTAATTTATAAAATTTTTTATAATAACGAATTAATTTATATATTTTAATTATACTTTATATTTATACGTTACGGTATTAAATAATATTAAAATATTATATTTAATATAAACGCCGTAAAGGTTTTTACCGTTAATAAAGCTTAAATACGTGCTTTATTTAATATTAACTTTAAAGTTATATTAAACCGTTTAATAAAAAAAAATATTAAAATAAAATTCGGAAATAACGATATTATTATATTTACCGGTATTTTAAAAGTTTTTACCGTTTTTAAAGATATTAATTTTTATATTATATTTTTAAAAACTTTATTTTTTTTATTTTTAAAAAATATAAACTAATTTAATATTTATTTCAATAATATACGCGATTTATTATAATATAAAAACGGTAACTTTATTACTAAAATCGTTAAAAAATAAGGTTATTTATAGTTTTATTTAAATAAAGCTAAAAAAATATTTATTAATATAATTAAAAATAAATTATAAAGTTTTTATTACCGTTTTAATTATTTTTACGCCGTAAAATTATACCGTTTATTAATTATAATAAGCTATAATAATATCGATTTTAAAGTTTTTAAATAAATAAGCAAAATATATACCGCTTATTAATTTTATAATATAACGTTTAAACGTTTTAAATTTATTTTAAAAAATAATATAAACTTTAATTATAAAGTTTTTATTAATATAATATATTTAAATAATAAACTTATTTTTTATTTTATTAATATTATAACCTTTTTTTAAAACGTTACGTTTTTATTTTTTATAATTATTAAAAATACGTAAAAGATTTTTCGAAAAATTTAAATTAATATTTATATCGGCTTTTTAAACGTTTTTTTATATAACGTAAGAACTAATTTTATATTATAAAAGTTTTGTAATAAAACTTATATTATAAGTATTATAATTAAAAAATATTAATAAAAGTTTATTAAAATATAAACAAATTAAAGCAAATTTATAAACTTTTTTAATATATATAAAAAATTATTAATATTAAATTATAAACTATTTATAGTTTTAAAACTATATTATAAATAACTATAAAAGCCGTTAATAATACCGTTAGTTTTAACGGCTTAATTTTAATTTTTTTAGTTTTTAACGCTTATTTATATATAAATTACGATTTATTGCTTATTTTAATTACGTTATAACGTATAAAAGCTTTTAATTTAGTTATAAAAGCATTAAAAACTATTAAAATAACGAAATAAATTTATAACGTTTTAAATATATATAATAATTCGAACGTTATAAATATTTTAACGTTTTTTATAAACTATAAAATATATATTTATAAAAAAAACGAAAAATAAATAAAGCTTTATAAATTATTAAGTATTAACGGCTATAATTTAATTATCTATATTAACGGCTTTATAAAATTTAAATTTACGTATATTAAGCTTTTTTATTATAAAAACTAAAAAAAAAAAATACTTAATATTTTTAATAACGAACGTATTATTTACGATTATAATTTTTATAACGATAATTTTTTATATTTTCTTAAACTTATTAAATAAATAAACCCGTTTTAGCCGCGTAATTTATATTATATAATATTAAAACGCGGCCGTAAACGTTTTAAAAGTAATAAAAATAAGCCTAAAATCCCGAGTTTTTTTAATTATTAAAAGTTTATAAATTTAAACGTTTTTATAATATAAAAGCGTTTTAATAACAATATTAAAGTTATAATTACTTTTTAAAAAAAAACAGCAATCGAGCTATTACGTTATTATTATAACGAAAATATTATTATAATATTTAATAACCTTTTTAAAGCTAATAATGTTTTTAAATTAAAAAAACTATTAAAAAACGGCGTATTATAAATTATTTCGTATAACCTTAAAAAATAAATTTCGGATTTTTAAATTATAAATTATATATAAAATTAAAATAAACGAAAATAATAAGCTTTACGAAAAAAGCCGTTTTATTATTTAAAAACATAACGATATTAAAAAATAAAAAATCTTAACATAGTTTTTTATTATTTAACGCGTATTTTAATATTTAATAAATACGTTTGCTTTTATTTTAATAAAAGCATTTAAAATATAAATAATATTATAAAATATTATTTAAACGTATATTTAATTAAAAAACGCGTTAATTAAACGTATTTACGTACGTTTTTTTAAAAAACTAAAGTTTCGATATTTTAAAAGCTTTATTATAAAAGTCATAATATTTTTATATAATATACCCGAAATAAAACTATTTTAATAGACGATTTATTATAACTATTATATTAAAACTTTAAAAATAACGACTTTTAAATATAATTTATATTTATTTATTACCGATTTTAAACGTATTAATAGTAATAATTTTACGATTATTAGTTTTTAAACTAATAATATTTATTAATTAATAATATTTTTTTTAGTTTAAAAAAAGCAAAACGTTTTATATTTTAATTTTAAGCTTAATATTATTTTTATTATTTTTTAAGCATTTAATTTTAATAAATACTACGTTATATTTTATAATAATAATATTATTTACGTATAATAAAAAAATTAAAATAAAAAGTTATTTTTTATTATTATTATTAATAACGACCGTTATAAAAAATACGTTAAATAATATATTCGTAATGCGTATTTAGTAAATATTTACTAATTTAAAACAAATTTCGATTTTTTCCGTATTATATAAACTACGGCATTTAAAAAAAGTAATTATAAAGCTTTAAATATACGATTATGATAGCAAATAAATAATTTAATTCGTAAATTTGCTTACGTTAATTTTAACCTAAATAATTTAAAAATATTTATTTACGTCGATATTTTATTTATAAATAATAAAAATTTTAATTTTTAAATAAACTATATTATAATTTTAACAAACGAGTATTTTATTATATATTATATATAATATTTTATTATTAAATTAATAAGTAATATTATATATTAGTTTTCGATTAAATATAAAAAAAATACGAAATTAATTTTTATATTTAAAATATACGAAATAATATACGGATTTAATATAATGTATTATATAACTAATATTATTAATTAAATAATAAAAGCAATAAACTATATTTATAAAAACATAATATATATAACGGATATTTTTATCGTAATATATATTAATTTGTATTTTTTATATAAAGCTATTATTAAACTAAATATAATTGTTAAAAAGCGTTTTATAATAAATATTATAGCTTTTTAAAAATTATATAAATAAGGCGAAATTAATAAAGTTCGATAAACTAATAAAAATAATAACCTTATTAATATTATAATAAAAACTATATTTAATAAAATATTTAAAAAGCTTATAAATAATAATAAAATTATTATTAAAGTTAAAAAATTAATTAAACGAAAAAAATCGACGAAATAATAATAACAACCGGAATTAAATATAATACTTTCGTTATTAATTCGGTTTTAAAAATAATAGCAAAAATAACGTTTTTAAGGTTTATATATTACAAATGCTATAATATTTTATATAATATAAATATAAAAGCAAAAAAAACTAATAAAAATACGTTAATATTATTTTATATATATATATAGGATATAAAGCGGTATAATAATATAAAGCTATATATTATTATATTAAATAATCGGGTATAGTTTTATATATTAAAATAAAAAAGCTGCTAATATTAATACGTATTATAATACGCTAAATACGCTAATTAATTAATATATATAACCGCTGTTTACGGTAATAAAACTAATAGCTATAAAATAGCTATTAATTAAATAATATACCGCTTTATTAGTTTAAAGTAAATAGCTATTTATAAAAACCGCTTTTGCGTTTTTTTATTAATTAATTATTATTAACTAAAATCTATATTTACGTAATATATTACGTACTATACGGTAATAAATTAATTTAATATTATACGTTAAATAATTAAATTTTTAATATATAAAATAAAAATATATATAATTATTATAACAGTTAAAAAAATTATTTTAACGATTATAATTTTATAACGTAAAGTTATTTTGCGATAAATTAAAAAAACGATTATAATAATTATTTAAATTACCGCTATAATAACTATAATTATTATAATTATTTCGTTTATAGTTTTTAATATTTAAAATATATTTATAGTTTACGTAATAAACGTTAACGTAGTTATTATCGAATTTTTCGCCGTAATATATAATTAAATTATAGTAAAAACTGCGTAAATTAATAACGCTTTATAATAATAATTTTAAATACGAAAAAGTTTTTTTAATAGCCGTAAAGAATATATAAAAAGCGAAAACAAATTTAAATCGGTTTTAATATATTTTTATAAAAATATTTTTAAATATAGCTTTGTTTATATATTACGCGCGAAATATACGTTAATAAGTTTATAATTTATTAAAAAACAGTTAAAATATTTTTATAGGCTTTTTTCGAAATTATTACGCTAAATTTTATTAAATAAAATCGAAATTTAATTGTTAAAAAAATAACTTTTAATAATTTCGGTATTAAAATATATATTTATTATTATATATATTAATTTAAAGCTATAATAAAGTTTAATATTATAAACTAAATATATTTAAGCTTTATTTATAAAAATATTAAAAAAACACCGTAAAATTAATTAATAAATATTTTTAATACGTAAATAATATTTAATATTATTTTAACTTTATTTTTTAATATATTATACGTATTATTTATATATAATGAATTTTTTACTATTATTTAATAAACTTATTAAAAAATTACCGTTAATTTTAACCGAAAACAATTTTAAAAGCGGTAATTATTAATATATATTAATTATTAATTATTAATAAATATTAGCGGTTTTTTAATATTATTAAAACGTATATATAAAAAAAGAATTAACGATAATAATTTTAACTTTTTAAAAGTATTTAATAAACGTATTTAAAACTTATTAAAATATATATTATTATTAATTATAATAGTTTTATTTATAGTAAAAATCGGATAAATAACATTATATACGTTTTAATTTATATAGCTTATATTTTATATATTTTAGGTAACGTTTTATATATTATAAGATCCGTTTTATATATTTTATATAAATTACGTTACGCCGTTATTTATAACGTACGCGCTATTAGCTTTTAAAATAAAAACATTATAAATATTAAAGCTTATTATAAAAAAGTTTATAGCTATAATAAAAATTGTTTTTTTATTTTATAATAATTAGTTTTCGTTTTTATATTATTTATTTACTATAAAATTAAATACGGATTTATTAACGTTTAGTTTTATTATCGTTTTTATTAAAAAATATACCTTTAATTTTTTAAAATATAAAAAATTAACGCTTTTAATAAATAAAATTTATTAATTTTTTAAAAATACGTTAATAATAAATATAATATACCGCTATTATTTAATTTTTTTATAACGGCTTTTTTAACGTCGAATTTATCGTTATATTTTTTATAAAATAATATTAATAAATAATAATATCAAAAACGAATTTAAAAATTATAAATTTAATTATAGCTTTTTTTTTAATATTTGTTTTTATTTAAAAATTATTTTAAAGTTTAATACTTACGTCGTAAAACGTAATAATAAAGTTTTATTTATTAAAATTGAAAAAAACGCCGTTAAATTATAAAAAGTTTTTAAAAATTATAATAAAATTACTAAATATATTAAATATTTTAAAGTTTTAATCGTAAAAATTAAAACAAAATTTAATAATAAATTTATCGTTATAAAAATAATTAAAATTATATTAATATATTAAAATAAATATAGCTATATATAAATAAATTTAATTATTATTAATATCGATAATAATAAAGCTAAATAAACTAAAATTAATAAAATATACGTAAATAATTAAAATTAATAAATCGTTAAAAAAAAACTACGAAAATTAATTAAAAGCATTTATTTTTGTTTATTATTTAATTACGGTAAATTATTCACGCTTTTTTAAAAGGTTTTTACCGAAATTATTATATAACGCTATTTTAATAATTTTACGTATTATATAATCGTTGAATTTAATAAAAAATACGTATTATATAATCGTTAAATTTAATAAAAAATACGTATTAAAAACGTTATATATAATACGTAAACGTATAAAATCAAATATTTTAATTTTAAAATTTTATATATTATTAAAAATTAAATCGTATTATTTTTATAAACTAATTTTTAAATTATAATTAAACGAGTATTATTTTAAAAAGTTATTTTTAAAAATTTTTAATTAATAAATGTTATTTTTAACAATCGCGGAGAAAATTTTAAACAAAATATTATAAAATAAATATTATAAATTATTAAATATTTTATCGGAAAAATTATTTAAAAATTAAAATTTAAAAACTTTTAAATATACGCTTTAAAATAAAACGGGTTAAATTTTAAAATAAATTATTTAAAATTTAAAAATTTTCTTTAAATTTTTCAAATAAACTATATAGTATTTAATAATAACAATACGGTTAAAATAAATAATTAAAAAAATATAATAAATATAATAATAAAAAAAATAAAATAATATAAATAAAAAATTAGTTTTAAAATACGTAATTTTAATATTTAATTAATAAATAAATAATTCGCAATAACGAATAAAAAACGTTATTAAAATATATAATAAAACGTTTAAATTTAATAATAACAAAATATTATAACTATAATAATAAATCGAAATTAGTTCGTAAAAAAATAATTAACGTTACGCGTTATTTAAATTGTTTAATAAATCGAAAAAATTAAAATATATAATTAAGTTTTATATATAGTAATTTATTCGAAAAAATTCGTAATATTAAACGTATAAAAAAACTCGAAATAAACTTTTTTTTTTACTAATTTATACTTATAAATATAATAATAAGCATTAATTAATATTAAATTAATTTATTACCGTATAATATATAAGCTTTATTATATAGATATAAATTTTAATTAATAAGTAATTAATTAATAAAAAAGCGTAAAAGCGGTTTTTATAAATAGCTATTTATTATAAACTAATAAAGCGGTATATTATATAATTAATAATTATTTCGTAATTAATAGTTTTATTACTATAAGCAATAGTTTTATATATTAATTAATTAGCGTATTTAGTATATTATCGTACGTATTAATATTTTTTTATATAAAAAAAATATTAAAATAATACTAATATTTTTAATATTTTATATATATTTTTAATATATAGTATTAATAATTTATAATAACGTAAATTATAAAAAAAAAAAATATATAGCTTTTTTCGGTTTTAAAAAAATTATTTTTTCGGTATAAAAAAACGTAATAAAAATATATTTTAATTTTAAAATCTGTTTTTATATTATATATATCGGTTTTAAAAAATAAAACAAATAATAAAAACCCGCTAGTTATAACGCCGTTATTTATTATTAATATTTATAAAATATTTACGTTATTTAATTAATATTTATAATATGTTTTAAATTTTTAATAAATATTTAATTTAATTTATTATAAAGTTTTAATATAGTAATAACTTTTTTAAGTTTTATTTAAATAAAAAACTAATTATTTATGTTTATATTTAATTAAAATATTATAATAATTAAAAAGTTTTATATTAATAATAATATTATATTTTATATTTAATACTAAAAACGATATATATTTTATTATACGTTTTTATAGTTTTAAATATATTAATATAATTCCTTTAGTTTTTTCCGTCGTTTTTTAATTATATTTAACGATTTTAATAAATTAAAAACTTTTTAAATTAAATATTATTAAGTATTTTACGGTTTTAGTTATAATAGTCAAATTAATTAAATAAATACTCGTTTATTTTAATATTAATAAATACTTTTATAAATAACGAATCTTTATTATTAACTATTATATAATATATTAATAAATGATTTTCTTTTAATAAATTTTTCAAAAAACTAAACGGTATTTATATATATTAATTTCTTTATAATTTAATATTTATTTCATAATATTAATACTAAATATAACTTAAAAATAAAATTTTATCTTACGCTATATTATTCTTTGTTTTTTTTTAAAATAAATAATAAAGGGTATTTTAGTTATTTTTATAATAGTAATAAATAACTGCTAATATAGCCTATTTAGTTAAAAAGGCTTATTTTATATATTAAATACAAAACTACTAATAACGCTTTTATTAAGCTACGGATATATTTACAACCTTTTACCACTTAATCTATATATATTTACTTTTCTTTTTTTAACTATTAAATTTTTGTTAATATATTAAATATAGCTTAAAGCCTTATTTCCGGTAAAAACCTAAATCGTAACTATTTAAAGGTCAATTTTTATTTTTACTTTAACCTAACCGTAACGTTTTTACTTTTATACGTAGCGTTATTAAATACCGGTTAATTAAGTTCTATTATAGAATTTGTTAAAACTTTAGTAATTAAACCCGATTTTCTATACTAATTTTACTTAATATTTATTTAAAGTTTAAAGTTTAATCCTTAAAACGTTATACGATTTTAAACTTTAAAACTATAAGTCGAACCTTTATTAAAAAAAAGCTGCCGTTAAGTAAATACGTTTTTTTTACAAAATAACTTCGGTTTATAATATAATAAAACAGCGAACGAATTTAATACTTACTAATAAATTTTTATTTACTTAAATTAAAAAACGTATTAAAATATATCATTAAATATAAACGGTAACGAAAATAACAATAATAGCTTTATAACCTCCGTTAATTATTATTTCGAGATTTTAAACAACGAATTATATAAAAGCTTACTATATAACGATTTAAAAATGACTCGATAATAAAATCTAAAATATAGTTGCCGTTATTATTAAAAACGCTCTTTGTAATAATAAACCCGGTTTCCCCCCCCCCCCCCCCCCCGGTGATAAAGGTAAAAAAAAATACTAAACCCCGATTTAATAAATCAAAAACTATAAAGCTTTTTAAATTATATATATTTTTTATTTAAAAGTAAATTTTTTTAAAAATTTAAACCTATCACTATTTTAGCCAAAGCTTTTTGTATTTATATAAATAGCTTTCGGAAAAAACTTATTATAAAATAATAAAACGTCGATATTATTACCGAAGAGTATTAAAACTTAGCCAACGATATTATATATATTTAAAAAAACTCGACGTTTATAATTATTATATTAACGCGTTTAAAATCGTCGGTAATATCGATAAAAATTAAAACCCATAAAAACTAATTTTAAACGATTATTAAAAATATTTATAAAATAGTTTAATTTTGCATTAAAAGTATAAAGCTTAATTAAAACAAACTATTAACGATTTCATTAAATTAACTAACATTTGATTTATTTTTACAAAAGCGTTAAAAAGCCTTTTGTTTAAACAACCAAGTAAAATTACTGTTTTTACGTTTTATAATAATAATAAAAACGAAGACTAATTTTCTAAAACTTAATATTATAAGTTTAATAACCGATTAAAAACAAATACCGATTAGTTTTTTATTAATAAAATTAAAGTAAATAGTATCGAATTTTATTTAAAAAATACAGCCTTTAAGCTTTTGTTTTTTTATTTATAAACAAAAACATCTTAATAAAATCGATACTTTAAAGCGACTTTTTAAATATCTTCAAAGTTAATACTACGATATTAAATAAATAAAAAAGCTAAAAAAAATACTAAGCTTTTATAATGCTTTTAAACTTAAATAAATATAGAATATTCCGCAATTTTTTTACTTAATTAGCGAAAGAACGAATATTATTTAAATCCGATTATAAAAAAAAGATTTCGATAAATTATTATCACGATTTTATAACGCCGTTTTTAGCGAATATTTTAATAACTAAATTATGTATAAAAAGTTTATTAAAGCTTAAAATAAACTAATTTATAGTTTTTGATAGTAAAATAGATATATTAAAGTCGAAAAAGCTAAAACTGTTTTAAAAACCCGTTAACTGCATTTAATAATTAGAAAAGCCGCCGATTTAATCGCGACGGCAATATCCGGCTTTAAAAACGTAGCAGTTATATAGTTAATAATAAAGCTAACAAAGTATATATATATAAAAAATACGTCGTTTTACTATAAAAGCCGCTGTTTTATTTATAAAAAAAACTACATATACTTTTTACGAGTGTTTTGAAAAAAGAAAAAAAAGCGGCCTAAAAAACCCGCATTAACGCTATTATAACTAAACTAAACTACGGACTAAAAACTTTTAAAAATCTAGAAAATTAAATAACGAAAATAACGAAAAAAAAAATTTATTTCACTTTAAATAAAATAACTTTTAATTTAAAAAATATTGTTAATAATAATAAAACCGTATAAATAAGTTTTTTTTTAAAAAGGTTTCAATATTTTTATATATAATCATATAAAATAAACTTTTATTAATTATTATAAACATTTTTAAAAAAGCTTTTCTAAAAATAATAAAATATATATTTATATTACTATAAATTATAACTGTATAAAGTTCTTATAAAAATGTTTAAAACTTGATATAATTACGGATTTTTAATATAAATTATAAACAAAATATAATAACCGCTAAAAAAGCTTTATAAACTACGTTTTTATTTTAATTATTATTATTAAAAAACGTACTATTACGTTTATATTTATTTTGGTTATTAAAACAATATATAAAATTATTATAGATCGATTTTAGTTCGAAAAATATAAAGTCTTTTCAAATTACGTAATACGGCGATTAATAGTTTTTAATAAACTATTTTTAAACGGCTCTTAATAATGTTATACTAATATAAACGCCGTAAAAATATGTTTTAAAAACTTATTCTATTAAGTAAGCGGAAACGAAAAAAATGCTTATATATAATATAAAAACAAAAGAACTTAAATTTTATATATTTTTAAAAAAAACCTTTAAAGTATTAAGTTATAATAAAAGACTTTTTATAAAATAATAAACTTTTATTTGATATTATTATAAAAAATTCGGCCGAAAACAATAAAGCCTTTTTTAATATACGGGTAAAGCTATAAAAACAAACGATAATACGTTAGTACGATTTTTTATAAACGGATTTTAATAAAATAAACCGTAGTTTTTAAAAATTAATTATATAATCATGTTTGTCTATATAAACGTAAACGTAAAAAAAAGGATAAATAGTTATATAATAAATACGGCAAATACTAATTACGTAAAAGATTTATATTATATAAATACCGCTTTATCGATTTAAATATTATTATAACAACGCGTTTTTAATAAGTTATATAACTAAAATATTATTAATTAAATTAAAACGATTTCTTTTTTAAAGCTAAACTTTATAATTAAAAAAAGGCCTTTATTAGCAATTTTTTTTTAAAAATAAAAATAAACGACTTTATTAAAAAAGCTTATAAAATAGTTTTTTTTAAAATATTAAGACTTATTTTAAACGTTTAATAAAGTAAATTCCGATATTTTAATCAAACGCCGATTTAAAATTAACTATAAAGTTAAATTTATCGACGGCCGTAATTATATAGATTTAACTTTTAGCTTTTTATATAAAATATTATTAAAAAAGCTAAAATACGTCCGCGAATATTTCTTAAAATACTTTTAAAAAGGCTTTATATTATTAAACAGCGCGCTTTTTATAACTTTAATATTATTCGCTTTAAACATAATTAATAAACTGCGTTTTTTTATTAATTACCGTAAATTAAACGTAATAATGAAAAAAAGAAAAAACTTTTTATTATTAATCGATAAAACGTTTTTATAAATATCTAACGTTAAATTTTTTATAAAATTCGATATATAATAAGTTTTTTATTAAATTTATATTTACGATAAAAATAGAAACGTTACGACTTTTTATATATATTAAAAATTGTTTAAATATAACGTTTTTTATTTAAATTTATTAAATAAATAGGCTATTTTTAAAAAATGTATAAACATTTTATTTTAAAACTGCTTAAATAATTTTATTTACGTTTATATAAATAATATTTTAATTTATTCCGGCAATTTAAAAATTATTAATAATATATTAAACTAATTTTAAACAACTATATAACGTAAATTTGTAACTCGATAAAAAAGCAAATTTTACGTTATTACGACTATTTATCTAAGCTTTATTATAAGTATTAACGGTATAAAAACTAATTTTTATAAGAGTAAAATAATTTAAAATTAAAAGCCTTTTCTTACGGTCAAAAGTATATAGTTTTTTTAAAGTTTCATAAGTTTTACCGTCGTTTTATAAAAAAATATAGCCAAACGGCCTTAGTTTTTATTAAATTCACGCTAAAAAACGCGTTATATTTATAAAACACTAAATATTAAACAGCTTTTAACGGCTTTAAAACAGTACTAACGTCGGCTTTAATATTACGTTATTTTCGATACGACTTTTTTATTAAAATTGAAACTAACGTTTAAAAAATAAATAACCGGCGTTATATTATAGCTTTTTAATAATAAATAATATTTAATTACGTATTATTTTAAAACTTTATATAAAAAGTGACTAAATTATAATATTTACGATAAAAAATTACTAGCTATAATATTTGTTTTATAAAAGTAGTGAATTAAATTGATCGGCTTTAAATAAAATAAACCGTTTTAAATTATTACCGATTATTATATTTTTAAGTTTTTCGGTATATAGTAATACTTTCATAATTAATAAGTAAAATAAGCAAAATTAATAACTAAATATAATTTTCCGTTAATTTTTCGATTAAAAAACGTTATTATAAACGTATTATTACGAAAATAAAAAAACTTAAAAACGGTCAAAAAAAAACAAAAAGCATAACATACGTTATAATTATTCCGTATTATTAATAACTTAAAAACGTTACTTTTTTAAATAAAACGATATATTACAAAAACGGCGTAATGCTTTTTATATTTAATATATTTTAAAAAACTACTATATTAAATATCGAACTTATTATAAAACAAATTAAATACTTTTTAATAAAAAGTATATTTAAAACAAACCGTAATAACTTAGATTTAAAAATCTACCGATAAAAAATATAGCTTTAAAAAGCGACAATTTATAAGAATTTAAAACGGTTTTATAATTCATAAAAAACGATTCATAATATTAAACAATAAGTTATTAAAAACCCGAATTATTTAAAAAGTCTATTTTATAACACCGGCCGTATATTTAAAGAAACGAAAAACCCGTTATTTAATAACGTAATAATATTAATGGTTTAATATAAAAAAACCTACAATAAGTATATTTTAAACTATATAGAATATAAACTAATTAAAATATTTCGAAATTAAACGCTAAATTATTTAATTTTATTATTAATATTTAACCGAACTTAATAAAATATAGTTTTCGATTTTAAATAAATACTAGAAAATAAAAAAAGTTATAATAACGGTTTAATTATAATTAACCGCTTTAAAAAACGAATATAATCCGTACTTTATTACTATACCGTTACGGCTTAAAATACCGTTAAAATATATTTTAAAACCTTATATAAAGTATTTAAAGTATTTAAAACGGTAATATTTAATCGCGGTATATAATTTATTTCCGTTTTTATTAGAAAACTTATTTTATTATTACGTATTAATTAAACAATAATATTAAATAATTATTACGGAACCGTAAAACAAACCGAAATTATAAACAAATATATAAATTAACGTTTTTAGTTCTTTATTAATCATGTTTAAAACAATTAATCGGACCTTTTACTTTTAATAAACTATATATAAATATTATTAGTTTATAAATTAATAGGTTTTTTCTTATATAAAATCGAAATAAGCTTTTTGATATTTTTTTATTTTAATTAAAACGCTATAACATTTAACGAAAAATTGTAATAACTTTTTATATAAAAGCAATAATTTCGTTAAAAAGCCTAAACCCGAATAAAACGCATTAACGATTGTTTAAAATTAATATAGACTACTTTAAGTTATATTTAAAACCGTATAACTAAATAAACAAATAAAATACGATAAAGCCCCGATTTTAATATTAAAAACTACGTTTTTATTTTTAAATAACGATAATTATAAACTATTAATAAGTTTTTCATAAAATTAAATTATTCGATAATATTATAAATTTTTAAAATCTTTAACCGTAATAATAATATATTCCGGTTAAAGGTTTTAAATAGTTAACGGTTTACTAATTTTTATTATACCGATAAATTACGAAAGTTTTTTAATAATTTATTACTAAATTAAGCCGTTAAAATCCTTTAAAGTAAAATTATATATTTAAATAATAATAAAAAATAGAAAACTGAAAAAATCTTATTATTTTAACTATATTACAGTAAGCTTTAATATAAATATATATAAAAAGGCTGAAATTTCGACGATTTTTAATACTTTGCACAAAATTTAAAAACGTAATATAATAAATTAAAAACTTATATATATATAATACTAACGCTATAAAGCTATTATTTCGATTAAAAGCATAAGAAAAAGCCGTTAATAACGATAAAATTAACAAATTTTATTTTAATAATAATAAGTTTATAATAAAAAGCATATATAAATTTAAATATATAAAGCGTAACTAATAAATAAGTAAAAAAATTAGAATTTTAGGAGTCTTTATAAAGTTAAAAAGTAATTAGTTAAAAAGTTATAACTATATAAGTTTATTTTCGAAAAAAGCCTATACCGATTATTTGTAAAAAATTTAACGGAATTATATTTAAAATTAAAAGCTTTAAATTATAATAACTATAATTAACCTTAAAAGTATTTTTTTATTTAAAACGCGAACTATTAGCGTTATTAAAGCTTATTTTAATAAATTTAAATTTTAGTTTATTTAATTAAACTAACTAATATAACGCGTTATTACTTTTTTTATCGTTTTAATTCTGTTATAAAATGTTTATTTAGTTATAAAGATTAGTAAAAGTTTTAAGACGAACATTTTTTCCCACCGGGGGAGTAATTATAAATAAATATTAATATAGCCTATTTAGCTAATAAGGCTTATTTTATATATTAAATATAAGACTACCGATAACGTTTTTATTAGGCTACGGGTATATTTATAACCTTTTACTACTTGATTTATATTTTTTTACCTTTTTTTTGATTTTAAATATTTATTAATATATCAAATATAGCTTAAAGCGTTATGTTTATTAAAAGCTTGAATTTCGCGATAAAAACCAATTATAATAAATATAACCGTATTTATAATAAATAAAACATTTATTAACGGTAATAAATCATTTAAACTAATCGAAAATAGCTTTTTTATATATAAGCTTTTGTTTTTATAAAAGCGAGAATATTAAGAGCGAAATAATCAGCCGAAATTATAAATATAAGCGTTAAAATTAAACAATAAAAAAACGCTAAAAACGGTAACGAATTTTAAAATCGTAATTTAATTATTAATGTTATTTAAAAGTTAAGATAATAACGTTACAATTATTTCTTGAATTTATTATTAAACTTAGTTATTTTGTTATTAAGAATTATAATAATTAATCATTTATAAAAGTTCTTTAACTTTATATTAAAATTATATATTAATTAATATAAATAAAATTTAAAATAAAAACCGTTTATTATATAATCTTTGTTTATAGTTTTTATGCTTAATTTTAGCTTTTTAAACAAATTTAATAAACTTAATATAAAATATATTAAAAACGTTATATGTTAATACTTAAAAATCCTTAAAAACTATATATATAATTTTATAAACATTATAATTTTAATACTTATTATTTATATAAGTTACTATGTTTTTAATATTAATTAAAAAACATCGTTATTCTTTTAACTAATTTCTTTAATGGCGATTTTTTAATCCAACTTAAAATATAGTTAATTTTAATATTCTTTATATTATAACAATTAACGTTATTTTTACGCTTAAACTTTATTAATAATAGTTATTATTTAAAGTTTTTCATTTTTTTATATAAGCTATATAGTTTTAACGTTAAAAGTTAATAAAATAAATATAATATTAAAGCTTTTAACATTTTTATTTAATTGTATAACATAAGATTTTATTTAATAATAAAAGTTTATATAAAACGCTTAAACTAAAATAAAAAGAAAGCGATATTGTTTTAAATTCTAGTTAACTATAATATATTTATAAAATAAAAGAATAAGCAAAAGTTTATTTTATTTAAAACTAATTACGCTTTTATTAAAAAACTTATTATCGTTTTTAATATCATAAGTAATAATATCGTATTAAAAAAAACTATTAAAAGGTTTTAAGCAATTTATAACAAAAATAATGAATATATTTAAAGCAGTAAATTACGGCGGCCGTTTTTTTAAATTAATTAAAAGTTACGGTAGTTACTTAGCTAGCCACCTAGCACTGCCAGGTAGGTTAACGGATTAGATAGCTAATTAAATAAAGGACGCACTATAAGTGCTTTAGCCCATTTAGCACCCCATTAGGCCTAGGCTTCCTTTTTTCACCTTTATTAATATTATAATATTAAATTAACCTTTAAAGCCTTATTTTTATAACAGGCCTTATCGTAACTTTAATAAAAGTCCGTACCTTTATTACGCCGGTAAGGTTATCGTTAAATTAATTCCGGCAGTATAAGTCGAAAACGCTAGTGTTTTTAACCTAAACCCCTTTAGCCTAAAGTCCGTCATCGCTGCAGCACCGTCACTAAAGCCTCGTCTTAAGTTAACATCTACCGAAGTCCTCTCTAGCAAGGGCACACCATATTTGCGCTAAGCCTTGCCTCGACGTAATATACGACTAAAATCCTCTATTAACGGGGCACTAAAGTCCTTCCTTCTAAAGGGCACCCTTAAAAAAGTCCTATCACGGCAGGCACCTCTAAAAGCCCTAACCAAGTCAGGCACGTCCCTCTACCCCTCTCGCAAGCCCTCACCGTAAAGCACCTATAAGCCTTAACGAAGTCAGGCAAAAAAAAAAGCCTTACAGTTAACGCTATAAGCATAACAAGCTAAACCCAATGTTTTAAAATAATATACTAAGCACGCTAGCAGCCCGTTATTACTACCTTTAATTAAGCCGTTAGTATATATAATACTTAAAGCGGTTACTTTTATTACCACTTTAAGCGCTAATTTCAACTCCTTTAAAGCCGTTAGTATTATATTTAACAGTTATATTTAACGTCGTTAATACCTTTTATAGTACGGCTAAACCTTTTAGCACTTATTAAAACGGTAACTTCGAAACTTTATTAAAGCCGTTATTACTTAATAAAAGACCGACCTCGACTTTATTAAAGCCTTCGGTCACTTTAAAAATTACTAACTTTAGCGTTAACGGCGATTTAAAGCTATTAATATTACTTAATACTAATTAGCATATATTAGCGTTAACGAAATCATTAATACCACGCTATTTACTTACTTACCTCACCGTTAAAGCTAGAGCCGTTAATAGTTACTCCGGTAACCTTATGCCTTTAATCACCTCGTTATTAAAGCCAAATCAAAATCCTTTAGTTTACTAGTAACTTCGATCTTACACCCGTTATTACCCGATTTCGACGTACTTAAAAAACTTAAACAGTTACTTAATACGGCAGTTAACACCTTTATATATTAGCTATAGCTTAAAGACCCGTTATTATAGCTGTTAAAACAGCTAATAAAGTTACCGGCGACGTTTTTAACACCTTTTATACAGCTAGTACACTTAATAAAAATTGTAATAGTTATAATAGATGCCTTAACACCGTAAGCTATAATAAATAAATAAATAGTTAAAGTTTAACGTTATCGATAAAGCATTTAAAATAACTAAAAGGTTAAAAATGGCAAAAACGATGCTTTAGCACTAACACGGCTCGAATAGCTGACCTTTATTATCGAAGCTAACATGTTAAAAAGCCTAGAAATCGCGTTTTTAAGCTTAACGGACTAACTAACTAACAATATTTTAGGACTTAATGCTTTATTTCTAGCGGGGATAGTTATAATAGTCACTTAGCTAGCCACTTAGCACTGCTAAGTAAGTTAACGGATTAAATAGCTAATTAAATAAAGGACGCATTATAAGTGCTTTAGCCCACCTAGCACCCTATTAGGCCTAGGCTTCCCTTTTTTACCTTTATTAATATTATAATATTAAGTCAATTTTTAAAGCTTTATCTCTATAATAGGCCTTATCGTGACTTTAAGTTAAATATTATTTAACGCTTTTTTTAATAAAACGTTTAATAATTTTATTATTAAAATAACACTTGTTTAATATAATAACGCGCGAAATTAATTTAATAAATTATATTATAATTAATCGTGGTTTTTTTTAAATCATAACTTAATACTTTTTTTATATTAATAATAATGAATTTTAAATTATTATAATAAATTTAATAAACAAGTTATAATTAAAAAGTTATATTATTTATTATTTAAGTTATAAAACTTAGAAGTAAAAAAGTATAAATATAATAATAAATTAATTAATTTAAATAGTTATATATTATAAAATAATTAAATATAGCTGCCGGATAACCGGTTAAACTATAAAAATAATATAAGTAAGTTATTAAAGTAATTATTACGTTAAAAATAAAGTATTAGCTTAATATTATAATAAAAAGCTAAAATTTAATTTTAATTAAATAATATTAAATAAATAATATACTTTAATTAAAAATGTAAATAAATAAAATAAATAAGCGATAAAATAAACAATAAAATAATGTTTTTTTTAAAATGCTTTAAATAATATTAAATTAGTTTTAAGTTTAACTAACGCTTAATTATTTGTTTTAATATTATAATTTTACGTTAACTTTAATGATGTTAACGGACTATTAATCCGGCTATTATTTAATTTCTTACGGTTAAATTTTTGTAATATTAATAATATTAAAAAACCTTTTATTAAAAATAATTTTAAATTAAATTTAAGTCCGATTAACTTTAAATAATATGTTTTTATATTTTAACTTTATAATAAATATAATAAATTTTTTTAATCATTAAACCGGGGTTTATTTAATTTGTTACAATTAAACATTAATAATTTTAATAATTCTTAAAAAGCTTTATATAATTAGTTTAATAAAAAAAATAAAAATGAGACTTAATAGTTAATTATACTAAATAAAATATTATATTTAAATTAATATAATTTAACCTCGACTTTTTATTAAGTATTTTATATAAATTTTTAAAAAACTTTAATTTTATTTAAAGATCTTTATTTTTACTTTATTTTTAACTTTAATTAATATATAATATAATTTTATTTAATAATTATTAAATAGTAAGAAATCTATATTATATTATATTATAAAAAATTATTAAATAATTTATTAAAGCCTTATAACTTTAATTAATGTTATAATTAGTTATATAGTTTTTATAATTAATAAATAACTATAAACTAATTATATTAAAGTTTAATTATATAGTTTTAATTAAGCCGGTAATTAATTATATATAGTTTTAATTAAGTTATTTTTTAATTATATAAAAATTGGTTAATTATTAACTAATTACGTAATAACTAATTTATAACTATAAACTATTAAACAAATTTAACGCTATATTTTTAAAAATAAAATAATAAAAACTAAGAATAAAAATATAAACTTTATTTAATGTTAAATTAAAGTTAAAACGGATTAATACCAGATAAATACTTATTAAATTAAACTTTTAAAAAAATTTAACTATAGTTTTTTCCGATTTTTTTAACGTATGCTCGAAATAATCCGGTTTATTTACTAGTATTAAATTCTTAAAAAAAACTAAATTGAAATTTTTTCAAATGCTTATATAAAATTCCGGAAAATACTAATCTAAATTAATTATATATATTTTATATTAAATTTAATTTCTATTTATTTTTTTAATATATATTTATAACATTATAATAAAAAGTAAAAATAAAAGTTATTAATAATAATATTATATATAAAAAGTACGGTATTTACTGATTTTATTTAATACTTTTAAATAGCTATATAAATTAAATAACAAATAAAATAAAGGCGTATATAATAATAAATGCGTAATTAACTTAACACCTTATTAAGCTTAGCTTTTTTTTCACACTTTTAATAATATTACATTATTAAGTGTATTTTAAAGCCTTGTTTTTATATACAGCCTTTATTATAACTTTATTAAAGGTCTATTGCTTTAATACGTTAATATAGTTATCGTTAAGTTATTTTTAACAATATAAGTTAAAAACGCTAGTGTTTTCAATTATATAAAGTCCTTTATTACAAAGCACTACCACCGTTAGAAGCCTTGTCTCACTACGCGCGGTATTTTAAAGTCTTTTATTATAAAGCAATATACTTAAAGTCCTTTATCGACAAGGCATTGTCGCTAAAGCCTCGTTTCGTTAATTAATTACTTAAAGTCCGTTATTAACGCGGTATTAAAGTCTTTTTTAATAAAGATATACTATATTTACTTTAAGCCTTATTTTATTATAACCTTTATTTAAAGTCTTTTATCGATAAAATACTAAAGTCTTTTTTTTAAAAAGCATTTATTAAGCTTTAATAAAGTTAAGCCATATAAAAAGCCTTGCTATTTAATAAGCACCTTTTATATTACTATTTTACTCTTTTTAATACCTTTTTTATTATAAGTAATAGCCTTTTAATTAACTTTTTATAAGTATAAAACGCTAATTAAACAGCTATTTAAACTTTTTTTAACGCTTTTTTTACGTAATTTAATACTAAAATTAAAGCTTTATATATTTAAGCAAAAAGTAAAATCGACGCCTTTAAAACTATTATTACTACTTTTTAAACGTAAGTTTATAGTTTTATTACGTTTTAAACCATTTCTTTAAAGTTTTAAGCTATTCGACGCTTTTAGTTCGTTTTTTTTAACCTTTAAACCTTTATAAATACTACTAAATACTAAGTTTAAAAGCCTTTATTTTAAAGCAAATTAAATATCGACGGCGACGTTTTTAAAGGCTTTAATAAAGCCTTTTTTATATACGTATACGGCCGCTTTAACCTTAAAGTCTAAATAATTATCCGCTTTTAAATAGCCCGTACTACTATTAATAACTAAGACTATAATACCTTCTGTACGGCTTTCGGTTAAATATATAACGATTTAAATAAGGCCTTATATATTAATAGAAAATTACGGTTTTTAACTATAAAAAACGATGACTTTTTACGTATTTTCTTTATTATTTAAGAAAAAACTATTTAAAAAGCTAGCAACTATACCCTTTTTAATACGTAACGTATTTAAAATTTCCGTACCGTTTTATTACCTTGTTATATTGTCACGTTAGGGCTGCACTATAGAGGCAAGGCTCCAATAGGTGGTCACCTAGTGTATATTAATAGTAAGGTGAAGAAGGGAAGCAGGGTGGTGGCCCTAGTGGCTACGAGGGTCACCTTATATACTAGATCCCTTATCTAATCGGTACAGTTACCTGGGAGACCAGGGTGACTGGGTGACCAGTTAGGTACGTACTGGTAAACCAGTACAACCAGTACGTAACTTGTATTATTAAAATCAATAATCGTAAAACTATTTTAGTTATTTACGACGAGTTTATTCCCTTTTTTCCCCGCTTATTTAATCGAAATAACGCCGGTAAAATCCATTTTTAATTATCGTTTTAAAAGCTAACTAACAACCTTTTTAACTATACTTTTATATAATTAAACGCTTTTTATAATAACGAGTATAATAATAACGTTTACGTTTTAATTATCGATATATTTATTAATACTTATTGTTTTATAAATAAAATGTTAACTGCTTTATATAGCGTTAAAAAGAAACACTTATAAGCGCTTTATAAAAAAAAAGCCGTTAATGTAAAACGTGCTTTAAATATAATTAATAAAGCTATTAAATAAACCGTTATTAATTAAACGATAAAAAAATACTTATTACTACCGTTACCGTTATTAAGCTTAACGGCTTTAATAGTTATAATAGTTACGATTACGAAAATAAAGTTATTAATTAATTAAAAAATAAAGCAAAATAAATAAAAATTTAATAGCATTAATATAAATCAAATAATTAACTATTATTATTAACGCTAATTTATTAAAAAGCTTTAAATTTAACATTTTAAACCTTAATAAAATAATAGCATTTTTAAACTTAATGCTTTATTCGAGCGGATATAATTACGGTATTTACCGATCTTATTTAATACTTTTAAATAATTATATAAATTAAATAATAAATAAAGTAAAGGCGTATATATTATATAAATATATAGCTAACTTAATACCTTATTAAGCTTAGCTTTCTTTTTTACACTTTTTATAACATTATATTATTAAGTATATTTTAAAGCTTTGTTTTTATATATAGCTTTTATTATAACTTTAAATTAGTTTAAATATATTTCGAAAAAATTAAGAAAATTATTTTTAAGTTTAATATTAAACTTTAATATAAAAAGTACTTATTTAATATTAATTTAACTTAACCTCGATTTTTAATAAATAAAGCTAAATTTTTTTAAAATATAGCTTTATTTTTTTAATTTATAATTATTAATTAATAACGTTAATTAATTACAGTTTTTATAGTTAATTTTAATTAAAAAAGTAATTAATTATATATAGTTTTAATTAAGCTATTAATTAACTAACTACATTATAATTAGTTTATAGTTATTAATTAATAACTAAAATCACAGCCTTGGCTATAACCTTACAGATAAGCCCCGCAATGTTAAATCAAACAGCAAGACTTGCGCTTTACGGCCGATCACGGCGGCCCGCTAAGAAACCACCTTGGCTAACGAACCCGACTCCGGTCCTATCAGCTTAGCTTAAGAAATTTGAATGCATCACTTTTACACGCATTCCCAATATCTGAACACAGCGGCGAGCGGATGAGCGAATGCACAAATGACCACCAACGCAATCACTACCGCAAAGAGCATACGCAAGTGACAGGCCAAGGACATCAAGGAGACTAAGGAGACCGACCGTCGGCCGTCTTCATGTATCAAAATACGGCCAGCGACAGCCACACGCCCTCGCAGACGTACTTGTCAACGAGGGGCGGCGATTATGGCGTAAGAAGATTCTTACCTCCCTGCCTCGACCGGCACACTGGTCCATGACCCTCGCTAACTCGTTGTTACGCCCGCCTCAGCTTCCCTTCGAGACGGTTGTCCTCAAGGGCCTCGCAGCCGACGGCGGCCTGTTTCTGCCACATCGCATCCCCTCGGTAGAGGATTGGGTACGCTCCTCCTTGATTGGCCCGCCTGGATGGCAAGCATGACAAACTTGGCGAAGACGCATAGACGAATGGAAAAAGTAGAGAATGTGAGCTGACGTTATGCGCCTCCAGCAAAGCTGGAAGGATTTGTCCTACACTGAGTTGGCCTTCCACATCTTCAGCCTGTACATCTCCACCGACGAAATACCCGCCGATGACCTCAAGGCAATCATCGACAAGAGCTACTCGACCTTCCGCGCCGAAGATGTCGCCCCGCTGGTCCATTTGCAAGACAGCAACCTCCATCTCCTTGAGCTGTTTCACGGTCCTAGCTACTCCTTCAAGGATTGCGCCCTACAGTTCTTGGGCAACCTCTTCGAATATTTTCTCGTCCGCAGGAACCAGGGCAAGGAGGGTAAAGGTACGCCACAGCCTAGCAGCCCTGTCCCTTGCCAATAGCGCCTTTGCCGAGCCGAATTACACGTGATGCCCCGGCCGACTAACACCAAGACTAGACCGTCATCACCTGACTGTTGTGGGTGCAACCAGTGGTGATGTATGCTTCCTCCAACACACCTCGATGGCTACCATCTAAATTCAAATTCAGACTGGATCCGCCGCTATATATGGCCTTCGGGGCAAGAAAGACGTCTCCGTCTTCATCCTCCATCCAAAAGACCGCGTGAGCCCGGTACGTCCTTTACCCGTGGATGGTAGAAACCAGTCTTCCCAAGTGCCCGCATGGCTGACTCGACTATGGGTTCAGATACAAGAGGCTCAGATGACGACGTGCCTCGACGCCAATGTACACAACGTCGCCGTCACGGGTACATTCGATGACTGCCAGGTGAGCGTAAGACCGGACTTTTGGTTCGAATGCCTCGATTAACGACGGCCGTGGCAGGACATCGTCAAGGCTCTCTTCGGCGACGCCGACACGAATCAAGCGCTCAAGCTCGGCGCTGTCAACTCCATCAACTTCTCCAGAATCTTGGCTCAGATTGTTTACTACTTTCACTCGTACTTCTCACTTGCCAAGTATTCCAGCTCATTTAGCGTCGGAGACAGGGTGCGCTTTGTCACACCTACTGGCAACTTTGGAAACATCCTCGCTGGGTACCTCGCTACGAGGATGGGCCTACCAGCGGACAAATTGATTGGTATGTATAGAACGCGTTTTGCATACCATGGGTATAGCTTCAACTAACCGACTACGGAAATAGTGGCGACGAACGAGTAAGATCAGAGCTTCCAAACACTCGCCGGCCTCTTAACTGGTTGTTAGCCCCACAGCCATAATTGTTGACATCTCAACAGGAACGACATTCTGTACCGTTTCTGGCAAACTGGCCGTTATGAGAAACAACCGGTCAGCAATGGGGATGCCGGCGATAAGCCGGTGCACGGAGATGGATGCAAGGAAACTCTGAGTCCCGCGATGGATATCTTGGTCTCGAGCAATTTCGAGAGACTCATGTGGCTCATGGCCGAAGGTACGGGGCTGTGACTTGATTATCTCTCGTGGTACGATACTAAAATGTTCTCGTAGGCTTGGCCTCCACGGTTGGTATGGATGAGCAATTCAACAAGAAGCAGGCCGGACAGGAGGTCACAGCGTGGTATCAGTCGCTGAAGACTACAGGCGGGTTTGGACCTGTGCACTCGGAGATCATGAAGACGGGCCGCGAAACCTTCGAAAGTGAGCGCGTGAGCGATGCAGAGACGTTGGAAACGATCCAAGCTTGCTACCACAAGGATGAATATGTTCTAGACCCTCACACCGCCGTGGGAGTGGCCGCGGCAACGAGATCTATCGCCCGAACAGGCGGTACTGTACACCACATCTCCCTGTCGACCGCTCATCCGGCCAAGTTCTCGGGCGCTGTAGAATCGGCACTAAAAGGAGAGTCAGGCTTCAGCTTTGACGAGCAAGTACTACCTGCCGAATTCAAAGACTTGCTCCAAAAAGAGAGGCGCGTCACATACGTAGAAAACTCGTGGGAGAAGGTGAGGGAAGTTGTGAAACATCAGGTGGACATAGATTTAAAGGGGACTTACGTGGCTTAGATCTTGATGGGTCTCGGATTAGGAAAATATAGAACACGATGGCTCACAATTTCGTATCACTGCGCAACCCCTCGGGTAAGCTGACAAGGCATCGTATCTAATTCGTGACGATCTCAATTGACCTTGTATGACTATATACAGCCCATGCCTAACGGCTGGCCTAAGATTGCGCTACGGGTCCTGCTTATTTCCAGTTTCCTTCCGGTGTTTCTCATGTCCATCCTTTATGCGAATTTGCTGTGTAGAGACATAAATGCAGAGTGTGCAACGCCGACGACGCCGATGGGTTTACACATAAAACCAGATGCATCATAACACAAGTCTGCAGCGAATGCGAAAAATAACACAGAACCGCAGGTATATGCAGGAAAGGGACACCGCCTATGCACCACCAGATTGTCTGGTATATCCTCAGATCAAAGTTCGTAAGTTGGGATAACGTTGTGAGATCCTCATCTCGATCTGACCCAGCCGAGTTTCACGGCCAGCTGTGCTGATATTGCACTCGGAATGGAAGGCCATTTTTTTCGGTAACAAAGCCGGGTCATACTTGTGGAATGCTATCTATCATGTATGAAGAGCTTTTGAGGTCATCTAGCCACTGATGCAGGAAACATGACATGGTCGCAATAGACGGCAGACCGCCGTGCCGTTGAGCAACGGGAACAGTATGGGGGAAAACGGAGACGAGAGCGAGTTCATCGTAGTACAGGATCGCTGTGGTCGATATGCTAGAGGCGAAAGAACTAGCAGGTTTTGGCCACCAGGCAACCAATGAGTGTGCTTGCTACCACAACACTCGTCGGTGCCCAGCAGCGACGAGGGTCATCCGTTACTACAGGACTGGCCTCCCAAACAGCCCGAGCCTCATCCCAGTGCGAAACAAACATCAGCGTTTAGCTCGTCAAGGAATTCGTCTAGGTAGATAATTCGGAAGCGCCGGCCATACTTCTTACTGAGCTGCTGCCTCTTCCAAGCTGAAGAAATAGCTCGCTTCCATGTGACAAGCTCAAGATTCCACCCGTTTTCAAGGGCGCGAATGGCGTACTGCAAAAACCCATCGGAAAACTCAGCCTGTGCAGCGTCTCCGGTGGCAAGAACCATTGTCGCAGGACTCTGCATGTAGTCGACCACGCTGTCCATCATATTCAGATGGAGAATCTCATCCACTCCTTGCTCGCCGTTTTTAGTCTCGTAGCCCATTGTTCCCGGGTTCTCAGTCGACTCGTCGCCGCTAGTGACACTATCAGACTGTCCAGCAAGGGGACCGGGCGGCGATTGTTTACGTCGTCGGCCAGCTTTGATGGGCGCCAACTTCTGCACACGATTCAAAACATTCATCTTGTATCCTTGAGCATGTGCCTCGACAAAGTGCCCCGGCCAGCGCGATTTGTCGCCGGCGGTGGGTACGGACCCTGCGAGGACCCTCTTGTCAACAGCGCGACTGCGTTCCAGAATGCAAGTTAAGATCCTGAAGTTGAACTTCGGGGCTCGTATGTTTCGAAAAACCGGAATGTTTTGTGAGATCTTCCAAGAATCACAAAATCCGATGAAGATGTTGGACATATCCACGAAAATATGCAGAGGGCGTACAGGATCACCAACATGATCTCTCGCACTATGGTTGCGACACTTGTTCTCAAAGGCCTGCCACACAGCATTGTCATAAGCACATATGGCCTCTTGGTAGGCAACAGATGGGCTGAGACTGGGATTAGTTGAGGTGGTCCTGTTCAGAGACTGAAATTCAACCTCTCTTTCAGGTTGCAATATGGATTGGCCCACTTCCACAGATGCTCCCTGACCCCCCTGAAGAGCGGAGTACAGCTGGGTATAATCCTGTCGCTTGCCCGTCATTCCTGCTCTTTCCAGAGTGATATCCCCGCTGTTGCAGAGCTCGACAACCTTTTCCTTGGTCCATAATGGTTTGCTCGCACTTGGCACCTGGTGGCATATATCATTCAAGGCTTCATTTGCTGGTCCAGTGACCGATGTGAGAAAACCCTCGACAATATAACGGAGGGAGTCAACATCAGTGTTATGCTGGTCCTCAACTAGGCCGGCGCTCAACATATCTTGGTTGAATGAGGACATGTCCACCGAGGCTGCCAGATTATCTGCCAGCTGAGGAAGAACCTGCTGTGACGCATGAACAACATTGCGTTTATTGAACGATGGCAGGTTCACCTTGGCATCTGTTGTATGCGAAGAGAAAGCTCCTGGTGCTGTGTGGGCAAATCCTGAAGAAGGCGTCGTTTCTGCAGTGGCAGCGGCACTGTACCTGGTAGGACTTGAGAACAGGGGTTCGATGGAAGTCTCATCATCAGATGCCACATCGTTGCCAGACAACAGGGGCAGTTCGTTGTCGCCTAGATGAACATCCTTTTCTTTGCTCCCGTTATGACCAGACAAGGCCAGGCCAGCGATCTGATTGTCAACATCTGTCAGATTACATGTGCTAGTCACATCTGCACATCCGCTCCCTGGCGTGTTTTGTGCAGGACGTCGAGACTGGAGGTGCGGGAAGCCATAAAGATCAGGAGGCGACAAGTCCAGCACACATGTGTGACTATGGGCATGGTTAGTGATACCAAAGAGCACAAGACCGCAGAATGGGGTACACGGCTTGTTTCAGCACGGGGTCTGTAAGAGCCGATAGGGGGGGTGCGAACCTTTGCGACTGACTATCATTGATAGTGGCCAAGACAGCAGTAAGACCGTCACCCAAATGAGGGATAGACGACCTTTTCTTGATTACTCGCGAGCCGTTGGGTCCGGGTCGCTGCGAGACGGCCTTCATCTTGCGCGAGGAAGACGTCAGGTACAGAACACCTGCCTCGTTACCGACGAGGCAAGCACGAGGATGGTCAGAGTCATGTGCTGGGCTGACTCTGAGGGGTGCAAATGCCTCTTTTGTTTCTAGTTCAACTGCCATGCTGGCCAGTACAAGCTCGGACAGGTTGAAGGTGAGTGGAAGGAAGTTGCAGCGTGATTGCCACGGTTGACCACAGACAGGAAATGAGAACCTGGTTGGAAGTGCGAAATGCTGACTCCCTGTGAGCTAGTAGGTTGCTAACTCAGGCGGCGATGACAACACGGGGGCGCTGCAAAAAGCGGACGATCTGGGTTGTGGGTGAAGATGAAAGGCCGATCGAAGCGCAATGGCGGGAGGCAAGAATGGAAGAGACGATGTGAGGGCGCCGAACTGGGCGCGCCGGCGGAGGTTGTGCAAGGAGCGGCCGACGCACTTACCAGAACCGACGGAAGTGAAGTCAAGTGTCGGATGAGAATAGAAGGCACAGAGTGTCAAAGGGAGGATTCATATTTGAAGAGAGGCGGCGCTTCAGTGCAGATGGCTTCCTGCTTGCGGTGCAACGGGGAGGTTAGACTAAGGTCAGAAAAGAGTCATATAGCAGTTGGGCGACGAGGCGAAAGACGAGGACGCCGGGGATGTATTGCCATTTGATACCGGGACGAGACTAAGGGGTGACGCGACAGGCGAGAGAGATGGAATGGCAGTAAGTGCAAGTCAAAGGTCATTGTTCCGCCACATCATAGAGTCGTTGATTTCATAGTTGCAGGCCAGGCCGATTGGGCTTAAGTGGTGAGTGGGTGCCAACCTGCCTTCCGCCTTTGAGGCCCACTCGGCCTAGTGGGTTCAAGAGCCCCCCATCCTTCGGCCCCGACTGGGCCGTGCCCGCCACAGAAGCCCCGTGCAGTGCAGTGCAGCACAGCGCAGCGCAGCGCTCAGCGCTCAGCGGCGACACATATCGGAAGCCCTTAGGCATACCCTTAGGCACAAATAATCATCGCAACGCCACACAGCACATGATGGTGTTCATCTACGGAGTGAGTGTTCTTGGCCATGGTAGAATGAAACAAGATCAAGTGCAGCTCAGCTTGTGCCGGGCTAGGCTTCATATTGTTTGCATCATGTATGCATTTAACCTTGTTACTGTGCAAGTGCAAAGGCAACCAAGACCGCCACTCATCACTCTCAGAGGAAACATATGCCCATCTCAGCAGTCGCTGAACTACCTCATTTCGTTGGGTATACTAGGAGTTTCACATAAACCATGCCCTCACAAGCTACAGGGACTCTTTTCATTCCCAACCGCGACAGACGTGGTATCATCATGATCAGTTATTGTACAATCCTACCCCGAAACGCCCGCAAGCCTGAAGAAGCAGTGGCCACAGCCATACCAGCACGTTGCTCACATTATCTTATCCTCTCCACTCTGTCTGGGATTCCTCGAGGCCTTCACGTCTTGCTCAGATCCCCTCCCCGCACACTCCATCCCGAGTACTTGACCATGAGAGAGTCCGCTTCATCTTGGATGCTTTGCGACCATCCGAGCAGCTTTTTGGCGGCGTCGTCTATCTGTGCCCTTTTCGCTTCTTGCGCAGCCTCACGCTCTAGAGCCATTCGCTTGCTCTCGTCCCCTTGATGCGACTCTTCTCTCGCTTTGCGTTTCGCGCGCCGGTCTTCCCGCTCCCGCGCGCGGTCCGCCAGATAGCGGACGCTGTGCCCCAGGTTCGCGCTCTCTTGCGTTATGCCCCGATGCGGCCTGTCCAGCGGGGGCTGTGTGAAAAAGAGGACGCGGCCGGCCTCATCTCGCAGGAACTGGTTGCGGATATCGCGGGGGATGCTGGCATCTGTGGCGTCATCTAGCCTATATACCTCGACGGGGCGTGGAGGATGATAGGCATTGCCTTGTGTGTACGAGCTTCCAGGGCTTGGTGCCGGTGCCGGTGCCGGGCCCGTCGACATGCGTGCTGGCGATGGTACGAGACGCTGCGATGGATCGTACCCGACCACAGGGTTGCCTGACTGGTGCGGAGCATGATGCGGCTGGTGAGGCATCGGCCCCGGAGTTGTATTGTAGTGTGCCGAGTATCCATTGTAAGCTGGAGCCGGTGTGTGGTGTGGTTGGTGGAGTAGCTGTGGCGCTTGTGCCTGGTAATGTGGAGCAGGCTGCGGCGGCATCTGGTTCAGATGCGTTGATGCTGCGGCATGTCCTCCTTGGTAAGTGTGAGCTCCATACTGTGGAACTGGGACCGGGGTAGCGTTTGGCCGAGGGGGTGCGTAAGGAGGAGCATAAGACGGCGTGGCATGACTGCTAGCGGGCGACGCCTGAGGCGGCATCGGTGAGAAGTGACCTGTATTGCTCATGTTCACGTCCCCTTGACCGTCAACCGGCCGAGGCGTCTGCATCATGGACGGCCGACGGATTGGGTCGACATGTACTTGACCAAGAGAGGACATGGGCTCTGGCGGCGGAGACTCCTGCAAAGAATTGGTTAGTATCGATTAGAATGTACAGATAACCGATAAGAGTAGTCAGTGGACAAAGACATGAAGAGGGAGGAAAGGACCGTAAACATAAGGAGAGTTCAATGGGCTCGAAGGCAGAGAAGAGTAGATTCATGGTCTTCAGACGGTTCTGACAAAGAATACAAGGGCAGAACGGCGTAGAGGATAGGCTTCCGCGCAGTGGTATTTGTTTCCTGCAATCCAGTCGCTAACTTGAAAAATGAATGAAACCGGGAACTCAGGCAGCGCAAAATCGACTGACTGGATGAGGCTACTTACATTCGGCTCTCTTTCGCGGCAATGCACGGCTCCAACCAGGGGCGGCGCGTTGGGGGCGCCCCAGGTCGGCTTGGGGAGGGGGTCTGTAGGCTTCGCATCGTAGCGAAGGAGGTGTTTGATTGGACTCGGAATCTTCTTGAGCCCCCGAGGCACGTCGAACAGATCCATCTCGTAGTCCTTGTCGCGCACCTCGTCAGGCAGGCAGCTTGACCAGGTCTTGATCTTATTGAGTTTGTGATTCTCCTCGTTGTACCGAGATTTGCAGATGTAGACGTCTTTGTCTTTTGCGAGGCCCCTCGGCCTGCCTTTATCGTAGCGGGTCACAAACATGACGAAGCAGCGATCCACCACCTCATCAATGCGATGATCGCGGTACTGGCCAGTCTTGACAACCTCGTTTTCAAAAAAATGCCGCTCGAAACGATGCACCGTCTGCTCTGGGCGGTAGTACCAGCAGGCATTCACCCAGTTCTGACCCTGCCGATCCTGCCACGTCCTATAGATCTGCGCAGGAATGGGTTTGGTCAAGTCATTCGCGTTGGTGATGTGAACCCAGTCGCCTAGGGTCATCAGGGTCAGTCCTAGCGATAGCCTCTAAGGTGTAAGCAGAAACGGAGGGGACGAAATACTAACCAACTCGCCATATTTCGCCATTATGAGGGATCTCGGGAATGGGACGGCGGCCTTCCTCGTCCTCGAAGTCGTTGTCGGGCTTGCCTTTCTCCTGCTCGGCGAGATCTTGGGCATAAGCCTGTAGCTGCTCGGCATCCTGGTATATCTGGCTGGATTCTATGTTGTACTCCTTGGCGTTGTTGAACATGAGGTTGATGTCTTGCATGGCCTGGTCCACATTCTGATACTTCTTGCTTTTACACTTCCTCTTAATAATGTTAAGCGCCATGGGGTTTGCAATGGTAGTATAGTAGTCAGGGTTGCTGGCCTTGTCAGGAAGTCTTTCGAAAGCGTAGACCAGAAGGTCGCCATCGATGCGCTTCAGCTTGCGGAGACCCTTGAGCAGACTGTGGATGCGGGCCTCGACGGGGGTAAAGACCTTGGGCGGGCGACCACGTCTTGTCTGCAGAGCCGTGTCGCGCGAGTCCGACTTTCGGGCGCCGCGACGCCGGCGTCTCCCTCGCCGGCGACTGTCATCACTGTCCGAAGAGTCGTCGTCTTCGTCATCGTCGTCGTCTTCCTCGTCTTCCTCTTCCACGTCCTCGCCCTCCTGATCATCGGGGGAGTCATCCTCGGCCTCGGGGATCTCGCCGAGGTCAGGCAGAAGGGCCTCGGCGGCGGTGATAGTATCGTCGTCGACCAGCTTCTGGAGCTCTTCTTGGAAGACATCGCGCAAGCGGACAGCATCCTTGAAGACCTGAGAGGAAGATCGGTTGTAGACTTGGGCGTTGTGGCTGATGAGAGCGACGTCCCTGACGAACTCGGCGAAGGCGGCATACTGCTTCTTGAGTTTCTTGGTCTACGGGAAGGCGGCGACCGTCAGTTAATGTCATGCAGCATCGTTCAGATGCGACGCAGGATGGCGCACAGCAGTAAGGAAAGACAGACGACGAGGGTGGGCTTACTCGGATGGTGCTGAAAGCTGTGGGCTCTTTGATGACCTCGTGGTAATCGGGGATCAGGCGGCGATTAGGGATGCGCTGGAAGTGAGTGGCGATGTGATAGCCGCTGCGGCATGGCACCGAATCAGCGAACTGTAGTGCTTTGCGGTAATGGGGAGATCGGGGGGATGTCGACTCACCCAGCATCCTTATAGGCCGTCAGGTAGTTGGCGACGTTCTCGATGACATTCAGCATGTTGTTGTCAAGACGGCCCGGTACCTGTGAGGATTCCTCGGGCTCGCCGTCCGCATCAGCATCGACATCTAGGTAAGCGTCGGCATCGCCATCGCGATCATCAGTGTCAGCATCCTGATGGGCGTCTTGGTCTGGGTTGGGCCGGGCCGCGTTGTGAGGGAGCCGGGCGTCGGAGGCTGGCTGAGGCTGGCTGGTGTGGTTGTGTGTCGCATCGACATCCATGGCATCTCCGGATGATGGGGCAGCGTTCAGCGGAAGAGATGCAGCAGCAGCAACAGGAGCGCCGCCGGTGCCCAGAGCTTGATCGGCCATCATTCTTGGTTCGCCGGCGTTCTGGTGGCCAGGGAGCGGGAGCCCCAGCACTGCGGATAGGTCAGTCGCAGAGCTCGCAGGCCGTCCAACATATGGTACGGAGTCGGTAGCTACAGCGTATGCGTGGCGGAATGCTTAGAAACAGATGGTTTTTGGTAATTCAATGCAGGCACGAGAGCCGAGCACGCGACTTAAGAAAGGTAGGGAGGGAGTGAGGTGCGCAAACAAAAAAGCTGGCGGTGCGATGCAACTAGAAGCAACGACCGCCAAACACTGAACGTTAGAGCGCACGCGTGGAGGTGCGTACATGCAGGGCTGGACATAGTTATAAACCGGACAGTTATAAACCGTACTTAACCGGTAAATAACTGCACTTTATTATCAGTGCCGGCACGAAATAATTTTACCCCACTGTTTAGCCACTTCTAGCCACTTCTAGCCACCTTTAGCCACATATTTCCACTTATTCCACTTATTCCAGCCACCTCCAGTCACCTTTAGGTGGCATTCAGTTCCGTTACCTATTTAGTCACTTATTCAGTCACCTATTTAGTTACCTATGCAGTCACCTATGCAGTCACCTACTTTCAGTCACTTACCTTTAGTCAATTCAGTTAATTCAGTTAATTCAGTCAATTCAGTCAATTTAGTCAATTCAGTCAATTTAGTCAATTCAGTCAATTCAGTCAATTCAGTCAATTCAGTCAATTCAGTCAATTCAGTCAATTCAGTCACCTATTTAGTGCAGGTGGTGATGGGAGGCCTTAGGTGGTGACGAGAGCGCAATAACAAAAGTGGACCAAAAGTATCAAAAGGTGCCGGTGTACTTAACGAGAATACCACGAAGACTTTGCTTAAATTAATCAAATGAGGTACTATTAGATGCGGAATGACCTGAAATGATTAAATATCGCATTCGATTCAATAGAGGTAGAGTGGTTGTGGGATAAGGGGTGAAAACGTGTGGTTAAATACGGTACTTCACCGTTTTTTGGTGAGGGTGGTTATAAACCGGCACTTTATTTAAGGTGCCGGCACTAATCCAGCTCTACGTACATGTACGTAAGGTGCATGTACATGAAACTACTATGTAGGTACCGAGGTACCTAGGTACAGCACGTGTCGCGTCCCGCACTGACCACCCGCGCCCCAGTCGTTCCGCCCCGGGCGTTTTAAAAGATCTTTTAAAACGCCTTGACTCTCGAGCGGCGAGCCTCCATCGTCCGTCTTTGTTGATTCAAAAATGAACTCACATCTGGTCGCTTCACTGCGCCCACTCTTGCTGCAGTGTATACGTTCCGTCAGTCCATGGATCAGTATCAGTCTTATGCATCAACTACACTCACTAGGCATAGATAACATGTAGACAGCTATACTGGCATACACCATGTACCTAATAACGGCTAAAGGCCATCCGCCTGTGCCCATCCCGCGACCTGGGCGTAATACTACTTACCACTTTACTTGAGTCAACTTGAATCCGACGAATCTGCAATACGCCGTCTGCTACCATGGTGTTCTTATTGCTGTGACAACACCAACATTCTTTTCCGTCGTCTCGTCGATACCCTTCACCCGCCCTCTGCTTCACCACCTGTACGCACATGTTTGGCACGCATCCCTCCTCATCTGTTATCCACCGAAGCTTCCCGAACCCTACGATAGGTCATCTTCGAGCCATCGTACCTCAGTTACCCCTTCGCATCTACACATACCTGGGCTGTGACATTCGCAGCCCTCAAGCCGCCCATCACATCCTTCACACTCACCACTTTCCGTTCTCGCCTTTTGGGCTTCGCTTGAAAATCCATTCTTTCCCATCCTCCAGGTAATCCCCAAAACCCTAGGCGTGCGATCCTTCTCACACCTGCCTCTCAGTTATTACCTAAGGGACTCTCTCAGTCCTGTGCTCTGGCGCATCCAAATGCTATAACATCTTCTCGTCGTCGTTTCCATGTGCAGCCAGAATTAAACACGGCCATCCAAAGCCCATTCCTCTCTGGCCATGAGAATTCGCTATCGAGCGCCTGCCGGCGTGGGGTCGGTCGAGCTCGCCGACAATGCCACCGTCCTCGAGCTAGTTCAGTGCCTCAAATCTGAAATTAACTGTCAGGACATCACCGTCAAGTTTGGTTGGCCGCTGCAGACTCTCGCCGCTGACCTCAACGCAACCACCGTTTGCGCCCTCGGCCTGCAGCGAGAGCTTCTGACCATCGCTGCCGAACGGCCCAGCCAGGCCGATCAGTCCGCCAACACCTTCCCCGCGCCACCGAGCGTGCCCGACCAGAAGCCCGCAGGTTCCGGTGCGTCTCTCACTGATGATAGTTTGAAGGTAGCTGTACCCGAATCTGGATCTAGTATAGGTATGTGCTAGAAGATGCTCGGTCATACCTCGCCACGTGTGATCTCAATCCAGTGGTGAATACGTTGCTTTCGCTGACCATAGAGCGCGGGCATGTCAGTACTGCGAGTGATGCCGGATGAGTAGGTTGTGTTCGAATCGTCCAGACTTTCAAAAAATTGATAAGACTGCCACAGTGGTGACTGCCTGTTCACGGCGGTTAGTGGTGCGTTGCACGGTTTATTGCACCCGGGCGGATCGGCGGCCTACACCCCGGCAACCCTGCGCCGCATAGCCACCGACCACATCCGAGCTAATCCCGTGGACTTCAATGCCACCACCCTAGAAAAGAGCCCCGAGGCGTACTGTCAAAACATGCTCCGCCCTGGTGTATGGGGGGGTGCGATCGAGCTTGGAATCCTAGCCGAAGTCTTTCGCTTGGAGATATGCACAATCGACATCGCCAACGGCCACCAGTACACCTTCGGCGAGCAGAAGAACTACGAACAATTCTGTATAATAGCCTATTCAGGCATTCACGTAAGTTTCGACCCCGGACATCACATAGCCGAGCAAGCTGACGCTACATTCCACAGTATGACCGGGTCGCCGAGGTGCTCTTCGAAGGGCAGGACAATCTAGTAGACTTTGACGTAACACGCTGGAGCACGATGGGTAACGACCACGTCCTCCGCGCCGCCAGGGTTCTATGCAAGAAATTACGAGATCAGCATTACTACACAGACACCAGCAACTTCATTGTCACATGTAACACGTGCGGAGAGCTTATACAGGGTGAGAGGGCTGTGACCGAACATGCTCGTAAAACAGGCCACGGGGGTGTGACCGAGGTACAAGGCTTACATTGAACATGGCAGGAATTTTCCGAGACGTACCACATCGTTGCATTCTTGCGCCGCATGGGTAATGAGGAGCTGCATATAGCACAAGATCAGAGCCTTGCAATGTAATAGACATTACACCTCCTATTTATTTTGTATATTCTCACCTGTATACCATCCATTTGTCGGGTTCGGAATGTCGAATCTTCCGTGCCTCGAATGGTAGAGTTGAAGATACAATCATCACTTCGAGGGATATCTCGTTGGTTATTGTGTACCATGGCTGCTTCTACAATCAGGTCACAAGACTACCTCATGCGTCTGATGATGCGACACAGTCACGAGGTGTCCTCTGGCAGCTAGGGGGGAAATCCTAGGAACAGAGACTTGGTATGTATTACCATGTGCGAGTACATGTGCGAGTACATATACCCATACTGCATCGTGCGACTGCGATTTTATTTTCGATGGAATGACCCAAAACAGCAGACTTCACTTATACTACTCGCAGTAGCATCCGGCCAGCCTACCGAAAAACAACGACTATCAAGGTGCTGAGGTTGTTGTTGTTGTTGTGCTGGTGACGTTAGGCTGTGGTATGGGCGATACCTAGTTATCTTCACTGGCCTTTATGAGGGTTTACAAGCATATCTGAGTGAAACCTCCACCTGAACTCTTATATCACGTAGGGCGGCACGACAACATGAATGGTCGACGGGTCTCCTTGTAAATTACGGCAGATACCCAGTTCGAAGACCAGCACTGTGTTCATCCACCTATCTCACATCAGTCGAAACCACCCAAAGTGCGGAATCTAGAGCACTCCATGGTGTTCAATCGGTCCCATTTACAGGATTATGCCCCAACGTCAAGACATAAGCCTGTACATCCAAATCGTACAACGACATATACACAAATCCAAATATAGGTATTTCACAAGCCGCCATCTAGGCCATGCCTTGCAATGCCACCGGAACCCTACGTCAACCAAGTTGACGTCATACTATCGCAACCCAATAACGAACCCCATCGTACGTCCCGATGAGGCCTTGCCAGAACTCCGAAATACCATGCTGTTGATGATTCCCATTTCCCATTACTTTAATACAAGGTATTGTGGCTGGTTAGTCCACCTCCCAGCTTCCATATTCATCAAAGTCAGAGCCCGACGGGCGGAGTTGGCGAGGCGTATTGATGTGCGCCGTGGTACCGTTATGACTCAGCCCGTGGATCGCCGTGGTGTAGAGAAAGGCATCGTCATCACTCAGATTGCTAAACTCGCCGTCCGAGATATAATCCCTGCCAGCGCGTATGAGTTAGCGATGGTCTTTTGCTGTTGTCTTTTTCGCATATTCAACAGAGAGTAACAAAAGCCCGAAGCCGAAGACAACTGGAACAACTCACCACTGCACCGGAATCTGCTCTCCACTCTCCCCCAAGCCAAATACGAGCCCACGCCATTCACCCGCGGCAATCTTGGCGGCCACCTTGAGCATGAGATTCACCAGATGGCTAGGTGGGCTCAGAAGGATTTCGACCGTCTTTTGCACGATAGCCACAGGCAACCGGCGAACGGCTGCTAGCCGGCTCTGTGATGTCTGCCGGGGCGCCGGAGTGAATAAGTTTGCTGCCGAAGGAAGCGGAGACAGGGCACGGCGACTAATGGACAAATGGTGAGGACGATGTCGTTGACGAAGGGAGAGCCGCTCCTCTAATGTATTTGAGTAAGGCGTTTGCGACGTCTGTTCGGGCACCTTATCAATGAAGCTATGAAGACGGGTTGGAGTAGATTCCGCACTGCTCAAAGGCTGGATCAAAGAGGCCGAGATCTTCTCTACCGGCAACTGGACTCTGGGTGTCGTGTTGCAATCCGCGTCATTCTGGCTTTGCGGTGGTGGTTCGGAGACGAAATTGTCTGGCGCTGACATCCAATCATTCATAACTGGGGATTCAGGCCGTGACGATGGCGGCGAGGGTGGGAGTGGCGTAATGGGCGAATGCCACGACTGTACGCTATGAAAAGACGCTGTAGAGGTAGTTGGTGATTCATTCTCAGCTGCATAAGGCTGAGGAGGGTCAGACGCGGGGGAATCTCTGCGCAGAGGCCGTTCGCTACTAGACTTAGAGGGGGGAGAGGTTACCAAGGTCAATTGCGGGGGGGCAGTAAAAGAACGACCAGCGCCAGCAAGCATACGTGACATTCGCTTTCGTGTCAAGTTGAGAGGAGCGACATTGCCTGACCCTTCAAAAGCTGCAGGTCCGTTTTCGTCAGACGTGGACTCAGGTTCCTCCATATGAGATTCGAATTTCATTGATTCCTGAATATTTTTTATTCCACCGTTATTCGAAGCTGCGAGCAGTTCCGCTGATACGAGATTAGAAATGAGCTCTGGCTGTTTATCGAATCCGGAGCCAGCTACATTTGCAACTATTCGACTCGCGTCCGAGGCTTCGATCTTTGCCTGACTCTCTCCGATCTTCACCTGCTGCTGCATATAGGACATTGCAAATAGGTCAGTATCGTTATCAGCTCCAACTTGTAAGTTCGACCGCCCATGAGGATGGCGCTTTGATACTTCCGGGTGGTGACTGTAGTAAAATGATTGCTCCTGCGGAGAAAGTGTGGTCTGAGTCAATATGGATTCTAGCTCTCGAATCGTGGAGTGGGCCGGACTATCAAGTACAACATCCGATCTTCGTTCTATATCTGCTTGTGGCACAGAATGTCCTTCTGACGGTGCACAGGGCTTGGGGGCCGTCTCATCTGGTACGCTGTCTGCCTTAAGGTCACCATGGAGCGGGCTGCCCTCTTGCTGTTCTGAAGGAATTACTCCGAAAGATGAAGATACATTGTCATCATGGACTGCCTCCACACGCGCTACATGATCGACCAGCAGCTCATCGTTACCGATGGCGACCCCGTTGCCTCCACTCGATGCAGCGGCGGGCAGCGGAGGCCTACTGATGGGCTTGGGCAGTTGGGCGGGAGGGGACAGGTCAGATTCGAAGACCGATGCAATCAGGTGCTTCCCTTCAGCTGTCCAGGCCTTCTTCTTGACCGGCGTGGAGGGCGGGTCCGGAAGGGCGACGTCAAGCTCAAAGCTCCTCTGGAAAGGACACTTGGTCTTCTCGAAGAGGAGGATGGTGTCGAAGACATGACGTAAAAGCACAGCGCGTTGTTCGTCCTCAGGACCGCTTATGGGAAGCTCGAGGCGCCAGTACTGGGGGCGCCTGATTTGCAGAATGAAGCGGGAGTTATCCTGGGCGATAGACCAGCATTGGCTCTTGGGAAGGATCGGCTGCAAGGCAGAGCCGCAGCTGAGGAAGGCGACAGAGCCCGGGGCGCGGTAGATTCGGAATGGACCAAGGGCGATGGTCCGCTCAAGCCGCGAGCCAGGCGACAAGGTCCCGGACGGGACTTGGTTGGGGGATGCAGGGAGGACGGTGGCGGTGGTGAAGGCGACTATCTTGACACACGGATGGTTGTACAGAGTCTCGACAAGCGCTTCAGACGTGGACGGGGGCGAATAGGAGGAGCGGCGTTGCAGAGAGGGCTGGATGGACGAAGCTGGGGCAGTGAAGACTCTGCGGGGCTTGGGGAAGTCAGGCGAAGAGATGTTAGAGATAGGGTCGGAAGCAAGGCTAGCGGTGGAGCTCTGCAGGTGGTCCATGACGGCGAGGACGATGGCGAGGACCAAGGCGGCGGCAGGCGGAGAGGCTAGGAGAGCATGAAAGCGCACGTGAGCCAGTGGTGATCAAGGGCATGACGGCACGCAGTAATAGAGCCCTCGTCTGCGGTGGTGCAGGCTGCGCGGTGGGCTTTGAACGCGGTGGGACGACGACGCGGACGGTGACGATGTACAGACGTTCGAAGTTGGTTTGCGACTATGTTGTGGCTAGAAGCGCATGCGCCGAAGACAAGGGCTGACGCCGGGCGCGCACAAGACCTCCGTGGGACACTGGGAGACTGGAAACAAGCAGAGGTGCTCGTTGATGCGCTTCACGCCATAAGAATAGTGACCAAGCTACTCGGGATGACTGGGCTGGATGGGCAGAAGAAGACGGGCTCTCAATCGCCAATGTCAAGGGGACGGGCCACGAAACGGGAGAATGAGTTACAGATGGACTGAGCGCTAGGCGGGAAGGCGATTGCGGGTGCGCATTGCATGTTGTGTGGAGCACTTGGATCAGAGAGGGAGATCGGCTGCCGTGCCTGTCGAGTCCCGAGGCCCGAGTCCCAAGCCCGGCAGGTTCCGGGGCACATTTCACACTGCACAGCAGCCCCTGCAGCGGCTCAGCTGTCCCGCCAGCGTGTCGTCATCGCCAAGCGCTACGTTCTATACATAACCTTAGGTACCTAAACCACCGGCGTCCACACATCCCACGCTGCCCGCCTCATATCAGACACCACTACCGCAATTATATCCACGATCCCTGGGCAGGACCATTGTGCGCCGGCCATTCCAACCTTCAACCAGCTTGGATGGCAGATGTACTTGACTCCCTTCGCACCCCACCGACTTACCTACATACCCAGTCACCCTCGGCCGTCCACTCTCAAGCTCACCCAGACCGCGCCGTATATAAGAAAACAGGCCTCGGCGGGACAGTATTGCCCATCAACTCGAAATGCCTGAGCCCCAAAGCCTCAAGCTCGACACAGGCAAAATGAAGGATGTCTTCGATACATCTCACTTTGACCTCAATGCTATATTGCGCGGTGCTCAGTTAACCATGGTCGGCGGTATGTCGCTCGCCGTCATTTCTCGCTTTCACCAGCACAGTCGAAAAAGCTCACCAACACTCTTCTCTGGGCCGCTTGAAAAGCCCATCGGGCTCTGCAGAATCCCGCCATATTCACCAATACCCACTACAAACAAGCTGCCATGGCCGTCGGTGCCGGCATCGCCATCCGTCTGGCCATTGCTATCCCGGTGACTCTACCTTGACCCCTCCCCGCTTCATCCCCCAAGACCTCTGCTTATGCCATGGTAGATCATCGGTATCAAAGTTTTGTTGGCCGTGTTATCCTACTTCGTGAACCTCGACCGCGCAACTTGGGATGACACTCTGGTCAATGGACTGGATCTCATTGCGAACCATGTTTTGCAGATACCTTTGTTCCTAATGACTTTAATGCGTTATTTTACCCCTGCGCTGGATGACATGTGAGTCCTGGCCACACCGGCACCCATCGCCATGCGCCCCAGCTCACTATATTCGTCTTTGTCGCTTCTAGGTTCATGGATTCTCTCCGTTGGGTCGATGAGACCTACGTGGCCAAACACAAAGGCGAGGCACCTGTCAATCTACGCGAGATGTACTATCCAAATCTCAGCAAATATAAGCAGAAGGATGGCACAACGCACTCTACCAGCACCGCAGAGAACACCACCATGTTCATCTGGCGGTTCGCGCGCAAGGGACTTATCTCCTTGGCCATCTTTGCTTTGTCCTGTGTTCCCTATTTCGGCATGCTTGTGCTTCCCGCCGCCAGTTTCTACACTTTCAACAAGGCCGTCGGTCTTGGCCCGGCCGCCATCATCTTCGGGACTGGCATCCTGTTACCCAAACGCTATCTCATCATATTCCTCCAGGCTTATTTCTCTTCGCGGGGTCTTATGCGCAATCTTCTAGAACCCTATTTTGCACGTGTCCACTTGAATAAGGAGCAGAAACAAAACTGGTATGTTCACGGTCTGATTCGACTAGTCTCGCAAGCTAACGTGCTATATAGTATGTGCCCGAGGCCTGTCGTCTTAGGATATAGATGAAACGCATCTACACTCCCTGAGATTGAAAATAAAAGGCTGACGAGGGAAATGTAGGGTTTCGTAGTCGCGAAGGCCTTCTGTTTGGCTTCGGTATCGGATTTTACATCCTCTTGCGAGTTCCACTTCTCGGTGTCTTGATCTACGGCATAGCAGAGGCGTCAACGGCCTACCTGATTACCAAGATCACAGACCCCCCGCCCCCGGCAGATGCCAGCACGATCGAACGCGAAGGATTCCTGGCGAATCAGCAGGAGTGGAGGAACAAGCACGAATTCGTGAACCTATCTCTGTCCGATTTGGATGCAAAGCTGAGAGATAGCCCGCCATCTTACGAGGCGGCCGCATGATAGGCAAGGGGCGACAGGTGGTCTGCGTGTCACTTTATCTGTTCATCCTAAGAGACAGCCGGGCAACTCAACCATATAAATCAGTTACTTTCTTGATGGACTGAAAGCGTGGCATGCCGGGGCTCCCATGATTGGCTCATTCTTCCGGCTACGCTCCGTTGTGACATACTACAGTAGCGTGTGTCCCCCTTCTGGGTGATGATCACCAACATCACTCATCGCTGCTGAAAACATGCCCACTTTCGAACTGTTCACCTGAACAGTTCGAACTATCCATCGTTACCATATACAGCCCGTATTACCTTTTGGTGACGGTGCCGGGAGACGATATCTAACGATGGCAACGAACGATCTTATAAGGTGTATTCAAATCTCCACATGAATGGTGACGACTTACTTCTTAGACGGTTATAGCCCCGAAGATCGTACGGCTTATGAAAAATCAATCCGGACAATCTCGTATGCAAGAACATATGGGTGACTTCTTTCCCCCATCGTGAAATAATGTTCACTATCAGCATTTAAAGCCAACTACAACATAAGCTGGACATTTCTATGTAAATACCAACCTAAGATAATTTCACAAGATATCACCATGTGCAGCACGGCGCCTATTATCGTGCCGGGGGGGGGGGCCTTGTACCATTCTCGATGGTTACTTCAAGTGCTGTGAATGGGGTTCTCCAGAGTATCCTTTTGCACCAGGAACTCGTCAAGGACGGAGTCCGTTTGGATGATCGACCCTCAGCCCAAATTATCCACCGGGACCAGCTTACCTTGTCAACTCAAAAGCATCCATCCCCGGAGACATAAGTGCGTTTCGCAAAGACAAAGCAATCCACTTCCAGACTCGTCATTTGTATATCCATAATTCATCTGACCTCGTAGAGAAGGATCTTTGTAGGTTACTGGTAAAGTTCAAGCTCGGGACGCTGAATTCAGACAACGGCGATACGATGGCTGCGATGCTATCAGAGTTGGGGCTCTGAGGTTCAATCACCGATGGAGGTTCCGCAGCGGAAAGTAGAAGCGCATCTGCTGGGCTGAGAGGCCTGGCATCATCCTCGTCGGTCTTGGGCGGTATCCAAGTAGTAGATTCTCTGGCACCCTGGTTCCACCACTGGTTTTCGAAGCCATTATCCACTGTCATCAAGGCCGTCGACAGAGACTCTAGTTCTCGAGTCCTCTCCGGGTCATCCACTCCACGGCGCCTGCTGGGCAGTGAGAGCGGCACAGTAGTGGGGTGGCTGGAAGTCCAGTGCGGCCCGTCGCCGTCGTCGTCGTCGTCGTCTTGTCCAAACCCAGAAGGCCATGCGTCAGCAGTCCAGGGCAGGCTGTCTTCGCCCAACCGATACTGGCTGGGATTCTCTGTCCTCTGCTCTCGTCGGGGAAAGATAGTAGCCGAAGGTGCGGCTTCTTCGTCCCATGGGCTGTCGTTCACTGGCGGCGGGGCAGAGCTCCCTCTTTCGTGGGCCGAAGATGCACACCGCGCTTCTGACTTGGCTCCGTTGTCCGGTGCACGCGAGTTGCTCGGGCGACCTCGAGGACGCTCTGAATCTCGCTGATGCCGCTCGCTGTGATAATGGTAGTGATGATGCTGGTGATGATGATGATAATGTTGGTGCCGCCGCGAAGAGTCCTGCCGCCGGTGCTGGCGAGCCTCGGCGGCAATCAAATAGTTCGTATTAGCCGGTACTACCTGGCGGGGATGGAGACCCGACTCCCTCGCATTCTTCAGGTTCTTTGAGGTGTAAGTGAGGGTGTGGCTCCGTGGTACATGGCGGTCGGACCATGAGAGCCCCCAGGATAAGTGGACGAAGACCTGTGGTTTTGATAAATGAAGACGTTCATCTTGGGCTGGTGACTGTTGACCCATGACGGCGGTGGCCCGTACTCTCTCACTCTCGCAGCTCGCGTCTCTTGTAGGGTTGGATTTTTGGTTTCGTTCGGACTTTTGGTGTTCAAGAAACAAAGGGTCCAACAGGATGATGGTCGGGGTCGGGTGACGGACGATATAAGACAGATGGGCGGGAGGCCGTCGAGCCAATGACAGTTGGGCAACGAGCACCAGAAAACGGGGTTTCGTCCGTTCCACCACAGCTCGCAGCGCCTGGGGCTGACAAGGACACCACCATCCAGCACCTGCTGAAACGGTCAGGCGATCGGCGCAGACAAAAGAGCCCGCCGCCGCCGAGCCCGCTTTGTCTACCACTGACGCGCACCCCTTGCACAGCGGCGGCGGGACACTTGCTCTGCCTCTGGCGGCGCACGCCAGCTCTTGCCCAGGTGTTCCTGGTGCTTTCTAGCTCTGCTCTGGCTCTGCCCGGCGCCCTGTGGACGTTCCCGTGTCGCGTCTGGTCTTATTAGAAGTTAGGTCGCCCCCCTGGAACTCACGGCGCCACACCAGAGCCCCTGCAGACCCACTAACCATGCTACATATGTACATACCGAGTACTCCTCGGCACCTTGGCGGGCAATGTTTGATTGAGATTTCATTTATTGTTCAGCAGTAGGTACACGTATGTACGGATGTACTTCCATGTTGTGGGATATGATGGGAATCTCGAGTTACCTAGTGCCCTGAAAGCAGTCCCGTGTGTAGAGCCTGCGCTGCGCAATACATCTTGAATCGTATAATCCGCAGCCTTGAATAGCGAATTGCCTTTGAGGTCCAGGTACCTAGAGTCTGAGCCACTACAGATTAATCACTCTAAGATGGTACCTACAGCTTCAAGTTACCATGTAGGTACATCTCCTTGTTCAACGCAACTGTACATACATCCGTAGGTGCGGCCGTAATTTAGGGTCTGGACTGCCTCTTGGCTCGTGAGCCTTCACCACCCTCCACCATCCCATCGACAAGAAGTTTGCTCATCTTTAGGTACATTCCATTCCCGGCTGGATTCCTGTTGCATGCGAAAGTACCCCATCCATAACAGAGGCCGCGACTCGGGGATTCCACACGCTGGATTGATTGTAACGGGATAGGCCGAGCCACCTCCTAGGAGGGAACAAACACGGCTCCCAGATCCAACGTTACCCATCCCGTCAAGTCATTGTACACTATCCCAAAGGTTGAATCTCGAGACTTGTGTACTGTGGATGAGGACTCTACTGCAGCTGTACAGTGGCGCATCGCACACTTCTGGGACTCGTAAGTGCCATACCGGCACAGTCGACGTGATACGCACGACCACGGCTCTGGTCTGGCATTTGATGCCGGCCGCGGGTCTGTGCTAATATAAGACAGCGTGCTTCTCTAAATACGCGCCTCGACACACAGCCACCCAAGTTGGAACCGGTAGAGACGGGCTCTGGACGGGGCCATCGTTGACATCTGAAAGCTACAAACCAGTGCCGTTGTGGTAAAAATGGCCTAGAGACGGTGCGCGTATCGGATAGCATCTCAACTGTTCGGGCTGTTGCTGGGGTTTCGATCAACGAAACATTAACTGTGCATACGACGGGACTGCCCAAACGCGCCCTGCATTTCTGCTGCCGCAAAAAGACCCCTTTCCCTTACCTCAAGGCTCATGGTTTCTTATTAGCATGGCGCATCGCACATGCGCACTTCCATGTCGCACTCAATGTATCGCTTGCTCGTCAATCTCTGTCGAGTGAACGAGCCCCAGTCACCGCCTCGCCGGTAGATCACAATTGCAGTCAATCCCATAAGCAAACGATCCGTTTGCGCGCGGAGTGATACTCCTACGAAAGCCACATAGTCATGCGAAGGAAGGGGGATGCCATTCCAGTGATTAAGTCACCGCTACAGTCAATGCTAACTGCGTAGCCATATTCATTATCACTGCCAAAAACTGATTGCTGGCACGTCGGGAACAGAGCACCTCATACTTGGCAGTCAGTCAGATCATCATTGAACAAACATGGCAAACCTGGTCGGTGATTTCATAGCCTCAGGAATGGCCGCTGCGTTGATGGAGTCGCGCATGATTACGTGAATGTGCTAGCGCTCTGATGGAGACCGCGGAGTAAACGATCGCTCTAGCTGACGATGACTGGCAAACGGTCTTGCCGCTTGTCCATAACATACGGATGGTATTGTTGCGCCGTGCCTTTTCGAGATTCGCGATTCCTCCCACAACAAGCATGGGCACCGCTATGGCCTGATCAAGGGTTCCGGAGATCGTTGTCCAAGTGTCAAGTGTGTCAGCAACCTACTACTGTGCCAACACAGTACTGCTGATCCAAGGGATCCATGATCAATCCCCGAGCGACGATGACGCGAAAGTGTTCGTAAATGGATCTTGTAGCTTGGAGCTAAAAATAACTACTGGAAAAGTCTAATCTGTAATTAGTGCCAGGGGGAAAACGGACCGGTTCAGACTCAGCGATCCACTGTCCACAACCTCCCCACGCCATGGCAATGGTCGACAGTCAAGTTCCGGTCGAGAAGTCGATCGTATGAATTCTATCAAACACAATGCGCTTCGGAAACAATGGAACCCGCCGTCTGGTGAATAGAGAATGCTGGTGAAAATAGGGCTGCGCTTCTTACTCGAGCCCTCTCCAGGTTTCCCGACTCATGCCTAAGTACCCCGAGTCGCTGCGGCTTTGCCGAAGGCCTCGTTCTGTTAGTCCCAGAATCTCGTCTCCTTGTTTCGGCCATTGATCATCCCGTAGACGTCAAACGGATCGAGGAGCGTCGCGATAAAGTTTCTGTCTTCCTTGTAGCCTGGCCCCATCATCTCGCTGCCGTCCTTAGCCAGATAAAGCTTGGTGCTCTTAGGTAGCCAGCGGCGTGGATGCCGAACGTTAAACAATACGCTGTTTATCAACATGAGGGCTGCTTCGAAAACGTAGAAGAACCATTCGTATCTAGTATCAGCTGTGTCAGCATCCCCATCGTGCTTGAAGCTAGAGGGAGGATTTCTTGAGTATCTACCACCTATCTCCGCAAGGGGAATCCCCCAGGGCGGAACCGGCAAGGGCTTGATCTCGCTGAGGCAAGAAGCTACTTACCGTACAACGGGACTGATGTCCGATGCAGTTACGCCTCCAGCATAGTAGCTTAGGGTTTCGCCTCCAAAATATTCAACGGTACGGTATATGCAGCGCACCGCGATGATGCCGCTACTGAGGTAAAGGGTGAGCAAAGGCTGATGCACCTTGTGGCTACGAATCCCGTTCTTCCGGCAGCGATAGTCAAAGGTAGCTGCGAGTGTGACGAAGAGGCTCACAACCACCAGCTGCAGGACTAAGGCCACCTTGAACAAGATTCGTCCCAATTCTTGTTTTTCTTTTGGCAGCGATACGTTAGCAACGTATGCAGCGCCGGTGCCGTTCAGCGCCTCGATGACTGTCGAGATGGCGGTGAAGGTCGTGAGGACTCGGCCGGGATGAATAGGCGAGTAGTAGGGGACGAAATAAAGAACACGACCGAGGATATAGTAGTTGCCGAGCTCGTATAGGGGCCTGTCGCGCTAGTCAGTCTTTGTCTTCGTCGTTGGCACCCGTATGTAGGGCCTTACGGAGCTGCGTATATTAGCACAATGCTAACGATATAATTTATGATATCATCGCAGTGCCACGCGCTAAGTGCCCGAGTAACGAAACCACCGACGAATAGCAGGGAACAGAACACATAAAGTGAAACCAGTCTCCATGCTTGGTAATGTCTTTCAATCATACTGTCAGTGCTGGTCATGGTTGGCTATATGCAGAACTGACTTACACGGCCTGATGGAAGTGAGTGGCACCAGTACCCAGAAATGCGATGGTGAAGAAGATGGGAGCACCTTTGTTCGGCGCATAAAACCTACAAACAGTCAGCCGGCATAAGCAATGCCTCGTCGGCAGCAAAGACTTAAGTGTTTTGGTGGTGGAAGCACGCATATCACATACCAGATGCTACAGCCAGAAAATTGGCCGTCCTCCATGATGCCAAGATATATGAAGTGGATATATGGGCACCTACTTATCATGTGATGGCTGTTGGCGTTGTCAAAATGATGCACCAAGCACTTGCGAAGTCGATTAGGCAGATTGCATACAATACTGGCTTAGGAAACGAACATCCCCCGACAGCTTTTGGTTTGGACGGCGAGCCGTGCGCATCTTTATACTCAGGACAGTTCCTCATCTCCAAAGTCTTCTTTTCCATTTCTTATAGCTGAAAATTCGATGGATGCCATTGAGGTAACGAGGCGCGCGGGCATCGTGATACCACCGTGATGTGCCCTTAAGCACCTGCGCTCCAGCCAATCGCATGAAGCGACGAATACGGCGTGTAGGGCTGGAGACGACGGGACACTCCACTCTATCCGATACTATATGTTCTTGCTGGCGTCGGATCTCGTGGCTCGGTCGAAAGCGAAGAATACGTTGTCTCGCTAGCAACGCAAACGTCTTGGCCGTTGGGCTTCCCTTTTTGGCCTTGTTTCCTTTTCGGGACTCGATATCAATATGGCAATGCCGACTTGGTCTGCGGTCTGCCTTATGGCATGCATCAAACAAAACAACATGAAGGTCATTCGTTTATGGATCTATAAGCTGTATGCCTACCTAGTCAGCTTGCACTACACTCCGCTTTCCACATAGATGTCCTGACTAGGGTCCTTTTCCGATAGTGTGTGAAGTGCTGATTACGAGTCATCTGGTTGGGCCAACTGTTATGCTGCGAATCTCTCGAGCTGAGTTGCCTCGCGAGTTCGCTTTTGGCGTAATTAGGTACCAGACTGGGCTAACCGGTCCGTAAGCATACAGTACCGTGGGACCCCCCTCCTAGGTGATGATTACCAACATTACTTATCGCTGCTGAGATTATGTCCACTTCCAACTGTTTACCTGAACAGTTCCAATTATACTTCGTTACTATATACAGATAGTCAAATTTTTTGGTGATAACTTCTATTGCAGACGATCTCAGCTTTTCGAGACGATATTAGTGGTTCATGATCCCGAACGTTCATAACGATTTCCAGCATTAAAAGCACCGGCAAAAGTCAAATGGCTGTACTAGATATGCTACGTATTTTATATGGTATATTCGGTACACCCAATTACTACACTTCACCAGGTCATATATCGTTACAATTACAAACTCAGTTATATTACGAGGGCTCGAACAGTAGGTTTACGGTGTCCTGGAAATGACACATACGGTATTACGGAATTACACATTTAATTATTTACTGAAATATGTTACGCGTATAGGAGCGGGTGCTGTTACGTCTTATATACTATCGATGGTACATTCGTAGCAGTCGCGAAGGCTACGGCGAAAGGTGCAAATGGGGGCTATCTCGAAGTGATCTCGGACGCTGGAGACAATTTTAAATGGTAATAACGATCTCGAACACTTAACGGTACGGTAGGTACAAAAGGAATAATCTCGAACGCGGGTAACGATCTCGGAAAACATTCAATGTTTCGAATGGTGATAATTTACAGCCCTGAGGGTTATGGCTGCGGAGACCGTACGGCTTTTCAAATGATAAAAATCAATCCAGACGATTCCGCATACAAGAACATATGGGTGACTATTAAAAAAGACTTGACATTATCACAGCGATATATGACGGGCTTAAATTCGAACATAATCGCGGTGATCATCACCCAGAACGGGGGTCCCACGCTATCGTAGTGCCGTGATGCCGTCATGCTGGCCGTAAGGGAAGGCATGGGCAGACAAGAAAAGCATATTTCAAGCATTCCACCTTTCCTGACAAATGAAGCATCGCGAGAGCTATTGGTAGATGCCGCGGTGCGGGCTCAAGAGGGCTGACTGAAAAGCAGAATGTAGCAGTGCATGTGACTGGCTGGGAGAGATGACGTCTTGCCGCATGTAGTACCTACATGTATGAGTTCGGAACCCTTCGAGATAAGGTAGAAGCGGGGTAAACCCAAGTTGTATAAGAAGCCTACAACGACGAAGGGTGTTCATGTATCTTCAGAGCTCACATTCCGCCGTCAACATTGCCCATTCCCCATCTGGAAGTCAAATCACAGCCCGGAGAGCAAGGTCAACCTCACGTCGAACTATGGGAGGATCTGGTATTAGAACCGCTGGCAAGGTGAATCTTGATCAACCTGCTACTGAGCAGTTGAACATTCACGTAGGTTAGGTACCTCCATGGCGTCGTCGAGCTCGTGATCATTAATTCTTCGAATATCAGAATCGGTGGCATCCAGATAGTGAGTGTTTGTCCTACAACCACCATCGCCATTGTCGGGTCAATGACTGATGCGTACAGTTCCATCCGTCGGCACCATACAAAATGAGGAGACAGTAAGGATCGAGTGTCTTGACTGGTACGAACTGAGTTCCTGTACTGTAGTGAACATGTGCTCATACAGTTTGTATCCAGGACCGGCGGACAGATCGGCAACAATGACAGTGCAGACGATGTTCGGGACGCTGATCTGACACGAGTACATTATCTCACCGGGCCATTTGAGATCGGTGCGTAGAGTCACAACCTTGCTTCGACGTGGTCCCAGATGAATTCTAAGGAATACCCGTGCTTGGTAGCTATGCTATACATAACCGCGAACCATCTATTCACGCTAAGCATTGAGTTCTACAGCCGCTGATACCGTCACAGAGACCGCGCAGCCTGGTGATATCTTGCTCGTGGAAATCATGGATGTTCAGGTCCGTCTTTTGACATAATCTGTTACTTTTTCTATCGCGTCAAACGGAGCTTGTAGTCATCATAGACTCAAATCTGCCGTGGTCGGGCGTCATATTGATGAATCATGCCACGTGCTGGTCGCAAGACCTGGATACTTCCCTTCGTAGAGTGACAGATCACAGCCCTGGGACCGGGTGTATTGCGTTTATTATTCAGCTGTGATTGCTGACTACGAGAACAGCCTTTCCAGGAACGACCGGTAAGCAATTTCTGGGCATTCAAACCTATCCAGGCCAATCTTCACAGTCGGCGCCTAAATTGGCGGCAGGGTCTCCGGAGCAAGTGCCCAGAAGCATGTTTGCGGCTCTGGCGAGATCAACACATCGTTCACCGAGGCCCATTGCTGATTTCTCGTCTCAGTGGGGATTTACAGGCGTTTTCGACAAGTCGAATGGTGGCGGATTCTTGGACGAGATTTACCCATCCGCCGCGAAAGCTATCTGGGATTTCGAAGGAATCTTCTGTACCTCGCGCCATATTCCCCACGTGAAATTCGCCGGCTTAATTCATCCTGGGATCTTGGGTTGCGCACCATCAGCCGAGGTCTTGGAGAACTGGAACAAGCGTGAAGCCGAACTCATCGCAGCGAACAAGCTAGATCGCCAGGTGGCGCTGCCTCCCGAGCCGGCCAATGTACACGCCGGAGCCGCGGATGCCGAGACGAAACAAAAAGTCGGGATGGAAGGTGCGAGGACCGTTCCGGGACGGCCCGAGCACGGAGGGAATTGCGACATCAAGAACCTCAGTCGTGGGAGCAAGGTCTGGTATGTATTTCAACATGCCGTTCTTTCGTCATATCCGACACGTTCTAGAACGCTGATAGTGTCATAGTAAGTGTTGAGTGTTTCGATTAAATACCTGTGCGTCGGCCCGATAGCTACAAGACCGATCAGTTCTATTCCACACTAGGACGAAAAAGCAAACGGACCAACATGTTGTTACATATTAGATCTTCCCGTCCATGTTCCTGGTGCCAAATTTAGCGTTGGAGACCTGCATTTCTCTCGTGAGTCTTGTACCCCTACCTAGTACCGCACTATAAGAGTATTCCACCTTCTCACAGCAAGCCAGAGGGCGATGGCGAGTTGTCTTTTTGCGGTGCTATCGAGATGGCGGGGGTTGTTACGTGCAACTTCAAAGTGCTAAAGGTAAGTACCTGAATCAGTGTTTTGGCCTTGTGGTTTGCCTCATAGTCAAGCGCTCTATTGTACGAAGGGACCATCACGAGTATCATTTCAGCGCCAGAGTATCTTACAAACAGGAATAGCTAACTCGCACTTTATGACAAGAACGGAATGTCGGATTTAGGTCTAAAGTCACCAATCGTACGTGGGCCCCTATACTCTCATTCCCCCTTTTAATCTCGACTCCCGCCCCCGCTCGAGAGCCGAGAATCAAGTGTGATTCCTTGATGAATCCGCTCCGTGTTTACACGAGAGCACCTAGGTATGAGCTGAGAAGAAGACGTACGCAGTACATTCCAGGACCTGTAGAACCGCAGTTCGGAGCAGGACGCCACATCTATTTCGAAGGATTCTCCGTCGACCAGCATGGGAAACAGCACTACAGTAAGTGGCGATGTTTCGGTCACCGCAATCACTCAAGACATGTCCCTTCCGAGATCGCCAATCTGGTGCTAATAGCGATATCTGTCGTAGTGGACGTGACCGTGGCCTATAGACAAACAAGTCTACGTAAGTGACGTGCAAATGCAAGGCCTTCGATAGCCAGGGAGAGGGACTGATAAAGTCTCCAGGGTGCATCGAATATCTACGGCGGTTCGGCTATAGTGACTACCAATCATACCTGCTTCTGTCGTGTGCACCCATCCAGGGGCATATCGCGGGCATCGTGGACATTCCCAACGCTTGTACGACGTTGGGGTTGCCGATGGATATCTTCGACTTCGATATCTCACCATCGGGCGCTGCGCAAGCCCTCGACATGAGTAGCTGCGCGTTCGAGACGGGCTCAACAGAGGGCAAAGTAACGGCGGGTGGTGAGAATAGCGAGCACAGTTTTGGTGGAGGTATGACATACAAGGTATAAAAGGCACACGTGACCAATTCTTGGCGCCAACGTGTCCTATATGCTATAGAAGGCTACACGCTGACCTTGTTGACTCAATGTCCATCCCCAAGTGAAATGTGCACATTAAAGACACGCACAGTCTGCTTGTCTCTTCCGGTTGTGGGACGATCCAATTCTCAGGGTAGCTGACTTGAAGGGCCAGTGAGCAGGGAGACTGATGGTCAAGGATTCAGGCAGGTGGTCTCTCTTAACAGACCTGCAACCTAACTACATAGGTAGTATGATATCTCATGCCTTGAATCCAAGTCGACCCCTGTGCAAACCCAAGCTTCGCCATTGTGATAACTGCCCGCCTGGGTATCTGTCCAATGTGGCAGGCCCCAAGACCTTCTCCAGATAACAGCATGGTCGGCTAGACCACGAGAAGAGCCCTGAATTTATGTGCTTTCGGTGTCGAAGATATGGAGTATAGTGGTCGGTCGCACTTCGATGGCCACCCAGTCGAGCAGTCGAGCCGGTGGTGGTGGTACTGGTGGCGGCTCTGACGGTGCTCTGGCGGTGCTGCTGCATGGATTGTGTGCATTGCAGAGCCGGGAAAGGACCCCCCGCATTTTCGATTCCCACGCGCTCCCTCCCCCCTGACAGCGCATCCAGCTGTACGGACAACCCTGCCACCAACTCGACGGACCATATGTACCTAAGGTACCTACTACTAGGTAAGATACCTAGGTATATGTACCTAAGTAATATCATAGCAATGAGCGTACTCACATGTAGGTTCATGTACTTCTACCCGAGCTACCTTATGTAAGTTAGGCACATACAACCTACATGTACGTGTATGTAGTACTCCTCAGTGGTCTTCCAGTCCGACAACTGCACCACCGTCGGTCTTGCCATTATACTACTACATTAAACTGTACATAACCCAGCGTTCCACCGTTGACGACGACTTTGTGAGCACCCGTCTTCCACGCTCCCGCCAGCCACGACGCCGACGCTCACACTCTCACACGCTCACACGCTCACACGCCTGGTTCTCGTGGCTACGGCCGTCACCTGCACGGGAGCGACGCACGAGACTCGTCGTGTGCCTAGAATTCGGCTCATCTCATACAGCTATGGACTCGTAGGTTGTGTAACCACTCGCTACATCTCGGTCCGCCTCGCAACCCCTCGCATTTCGTCGTTCCGCTCCAGCATCTCGGCCGCCATCGCAGCATCCACATTGCACCGTCCGCATTGCATCCACCTGCAGCATCTTACATCTTCTTCCGCATCTGCCATTCCGACTCGTCACCGTCTTTCCCGTCTCCAACGACCCTCTCTGTCGGACCTTGCCAGTCTTTCGCCACATCTGCAAGTCCATTCATCCCGCATCCCGCTGTCTTCCATCACATGTACGACCCGGCTTTCTTCGCATCACGAGTCGCTTCAGCATCAGCTTAGCACCACTTGAACTACAACACTCCGTGCTTGAGCCTTTGGGATATCGGCTCCTCGCATGCTGCCATGATGCAGAGCTTCTTCGGCAACAAACCCTCTCAGGAGGACCTGCAACGCCGCCACTCACAGCAGCGCCAGCAGAGACGAAACCACATCCACGCCCTCAACACCCAGCAGCACCAGCAGCACCAGCAGCAGCGACATTATCCCCAGGTCAACTCAGCCACCACCGACACTCCAATGATGGGCGCCGACTCACTCGACGACATTATCCAGAACAACTCGGCCGAGCTGCACAGGCGCAGAAGCCTGCCCCCGCAGCAGTACTCGGCGCCGACCTCCCAGGCCGACGCCGACCGCAGGTTGTCCATGATGGAGTTTGGCGACACCGACGCCGCCTTTCGCGATTTCCAGTTCGGCCTGCCCGCCATGGTGCCCACCTCCCCGACCAACTTCTCCCCCATCGCCACCACCGGCTTCTCCCCACAGGCTATGAGCGCCGACGACTTCTCCAACCTCCCCGACATGATGGGCAATATGGTCGCCTTCTCCAACATGAACATGGACCCCATGGCCATTGACCCGGCCTCCATGGCCATGTTTCCCCCCTCCGCCATGGCGGGCAACTTCTCTCCCATGGCCGACATGGGCATGACGATGCAGAATCCGTCCAACGCCATGTCTTCCTTGCCCCTCGGAAACGGCGCCATGACTTCAGGATCCAGTGATCCGACTATGCTGCAGCCCCCCTCACAGCTCTCTCAGCCAGGCCAGACCCATCAGCAGCAACCCAGTGTCGGTCTTGACACGGCCCTGAACAGTAGCTATCCATCCAGTATCTCCCCTCAGTCATCGAACCAGGCCCAGCAGACGCTTGCGTCTTCGACTTCTGCCTTCCAATCGCCCCAGACCGCCACGTCTAGGACGACACCAGAGAGCATGCCTATGCCTTCCATCGGTCCGCAGCCTCCACCCGAGAAAGCCATCTACTCTAAGAGCGGCTTTGATATGCTGAGGGCACTTTGGCTGGTCGCCACGAGAAAGAATGCCCAGGTCAACTTGGGTGCTGTTGACATGTCTTGCGCCTTTGTCGTCTGCGACGTGACCATGAATGACTGCCCCATTATTTATGTCTCTGACAACTTCCAGAACCTTACCGGTTATAATAAACACGAGATCACTGGTCAGAACTGTCGCTTTCTCCAGGCACCCGACGCCAAAGTCGAAGCTGGAACCAAGAGAGAGTTTGTCGACAACGGTGCCGTTTACAACCTGAAATGCAAGATTGCCGAGGGCAAGGAGGTACAACAGAGCTTGATCAACTATCGAAAGGGCGGAAAACCCTTCTTGAACTTGCTGACCATGATCCCCATCCCCTGGGATACCCCTGAGATCAGATATATCATTGGCTTCCAGATCGACCTGGTCGAGTGTCCCGATGCCATTGCTTCTTCCCATGGCCCTGGTACCATGAAGGTGAACTACAAGCACAATGACATCGGCCAATACATTTGGACCCCGCCTCCATCGAGCCAGTGGCAGCCTGAGAACGGCCAGACACTGGGTGTTGACGATGTGTCGGCCTTATTGCAACAGTACAATCCCACCGGGGCTGTCTCGGACTGGCACCGCCAGTCGTGGGACAAGATGCTGCTGGAGAATGCTGATGACGTGGTTCATGTCTTGTCCCTCAAAGGTCTATTCCTCTACCTCTCACCATCCTGCAAGCGTGTCCTAGAGTACGACTCGGCCGAGCTTGGGGGTACTCCCATCGCCGAAATCTGCCACCCCTCCGATATCGTCCCGGTGACCCGGGAGCTGAAAGATACGACCACGGGCAACTCCGTCAATATTGTATTCCGAATCCGAAGAAAACAGAGCGGGTACACGTGGTTCGAGAGCCACGGTTCACTTTATGTGGAGCAGGGTAAAGGGCGCAAATGTATTGTGTTGGTTGGTCGCAAACGGCCGGTCTTCGCCCTCGGTCGCCGACAACTCGAAGCGCATGGTGGGATCGGAGACGGCGAGTTGTGGACAAAACTGTCTACCTCGGGCATGTTTCTATTCGTCTCTGCAAACATTCGTTCACTGCTGGACTTGCAACCGGAAAATCTTGTAGGAACGAGTATCCAAGAATTAATGCGGAAAGAATCACGGCCGGAATTCGGTCGATCCATCGAGAAAGCACGCAGGGGGCGAACAGTCGCTTGCAAGCATGAGGTGCAAAATCGGCGCGGGCAGGTTCTTCAGGCGCAGACTACGCTATACCCAGGCGACGCCTCTGAGGGACAAAAACCGACCTTCCTACTAGCGCAGACGAAACTCTTGAAAGCTTCCTCTCGATCCATGACGCCAGCCTTGACGGCAAGATCTGGTTCCAGCGAACAGAACGGTCCGTCTAGCTTCAACATGATGCAGGGCAGTCATATCGCGAGCGAATCGAGTCCTGGCGTCGTTTCGAGCGCCGCTGGGGGAGGCTTGGCTCCAGGGAACCAAGACAAAGCTCTCGCTTCCGACGACAATATTTTTGACGAACTCAAGACAACACGATGCACGAGTTGGCAATACGAACTTCGTCAGATGGAGAAGGTCAACCGTCTCCTAGCCGATGAGCTTCACGGGCTTCTTTCCAACAAGAAGAAGCGCAAGCGGAGGAAGGGCGTCGGGAACGTTGTCCGAGACTGCGCCAACTGCCATACTCGTAATACACCAGAGTGGAGAAGGGGTCCAAGTGGCCAGAGGGATCTATGTAACAGCTGCGGCCTTAGGTGGGCAAAGCAGGTAAGTACTAAGGTGTCTAAATCGGAACACGCGGAAATTAATGAAGCAATAGACGGGCAGGGTCTCACCACGGAATTCTTCCCGAGGAGGTGGCGATTCGACGAGTAAAAAGTCCAACTCACCCGTCCATGCGTCGCCCCTACACAGAGAGGTGTCCACGGGCGAGTTGAGCGAGGCCAGCACCAACACTACCATGAATCGGTCATCCACTGGCTCCAGTGTACCGCCGAGTATGGGCAGTGCAGGAACAACTCCGACCGGCAAGGTGTTGTCTTCCATGCCACCCCCAAGCAAACCATTACTGGCAGGCGGTGCTAGTTGCAACGATATGACGGCTATCGAAGAAGAAAGAGAAACGAATTGATCCGAAGTAACACGAGCTGGCAGCGTAGTTCGCCTTTGGCAGTAACTCTCCTGGTACAAGCCCATTCTGAAGCGCAGCATCGCCTGTTCGAAGAGAGGACCGTCACGACGGTGTCTCTTGTAACCTCGATCTGAATCCAGTCTGCCACATGTACTGATTTACGACTTTGGGTTGGGATTTTTCTGTTATTTATAGAGTGGCATAGTAGGGCACTTGTTCGAGATACCAATTTCCTAGGCGGTCATTCAAAAAGAGGTGGCCCGGGAATGATACACGAGGCGTACTTGAGGTCTGGGTCTTTCTTGGTCTCCCACTTTTACCGCCCTTTGGATGCTGGGTGAAAACTGGGATCGGGGTCTGACGATACGCAGATGACGAGTAAAGTACAAGGGAATTCCAAGGATAGGGAGGGCTGCATGAACCCACGCAGCGTTGTTTTTCCAGTCAATCTAATGTGTTACTACATTTAGACAAAATACACAAATGCAGGATGAATAGGACGTTATCACTTCGCTGTTTGAACCGGTCTCTTGTAGGGGTTTTCTGTGGGATTCGCATTGATCGTCTCGGCCATGACCACCACTGGTGATGGCTGTTGTGCGACCAACGCTGCGTGAAATATACGGCGGATACATGAAACGCCATGGAAAACAAACATGCTTAAGAACATGTGTTCAAGATGGCTTGCATGGAGGTCAGCGAGGTGGTAGTCAAAGGTGGTAAAGTCAAGGGTGGGGTCCACCCACTGTCATCTACGTTACCCTGGATGTTCATTGTTCACTCAATTTCCTCCTAAACAAAACCCAGCGAATCCAGAGACCGAAGCCTCCATTAAGTCGGAACGAAACACACAACAAATCGAGCCCGTGTGCATCGCGCAATCCAGACCCCGACAGAATGGCGAGTAAACCCAATGCGACAGCAGTAGAGTTCACGGTGCGTTATGGCCTCGCTGCTGCTCGTTGACTTCTCAAATCCGCTCTTGCGGCTAGGTCAACATGCTAACTTGTTACAGTGAGTCACAAAACCAGCTTCCGATTTGCCTATAGTTGCAGGCTGGATTCGTGTCCCTGCGCTGTGAGAAGAGACGAAATCACAGCTGACATGAGTCGTTTCTGTTTGCAGATCTTATTACTTGCAGCAGTCAACGAAAGAATTTGCCGAGGATCTAGAGAAGATTCGCAAGGCCAGCGACTTCAAAGGGGATGCAGTCCCCATGCTCGTCAAGTCACTGCAGCAAGGAACTTCTATGTTCTCACCAGCCGAGCAGAAGAGGGTCGCGGATGCCCGTGGAGCTGATGAGGCCGAGGATGACAGCACGCACTCTACGTCATCATCATCATCATCATCATCATCATCATCCATAAGAAGCTAGGACGAATGTGAAAGGCAGGCAGCTCTATGACGATACTTGTATAGAGACTGCGCCGACATATGCATCGTATCTGTACGTTCAACTGCTCTCAGGCTGGGCAGGGGGCGATGCTCTATAGGTGCTCGACACGATTTTGCGGCGTCCCAGTTCAAGATATAAGTCAGGTAGAGCCATCTTCATCCTTGTCCAGAAGAGAGATGAGGAGTTCTAGCATGAGGAAGCCCATGTGTTATAACGACACTTGGATTTATACTGGCGTCTATTCTGATAGTCCGCATCGATAGCACACAAGCCACGATAATCTTATTCTCCTGTCAATTTCTCCGCTGATTGAGGACTTCTTACATTACCACGCGAAATAGCCATATCCTGTACAAGTGAAGCTGGTGCAGGTGGCATCCGGGTGAGGGTTGGCTGGGAGGTATGGCTATGGCTATGTCCCAGTGGGCATTAGGTAAGATGGCAACCGTGTATTCACGGCGTCATCTATCCCCGACTCGAGCGTGGCGCCGTGTGGAGTCTGTTGGAGGCGGTGTGACCCTATCATACCCCTCGACGGGACACTAGATTGTCCTTCGGCTAAACAGCGGCACACCACGCCTGCCCGACCCTATATGTGATGATAATGGGCCTTGCTTCAACACAGCTGCAATGGCGGAGTGGTTAACGCGTTCGCCTTGAATCATCACGTGTGATTAGAGACAGCGAATTCCTTCGGGAGCGCACGTTCGAACCGTGCTTGCAGCGGTTGAATTTTTGGCCCGTTTCAATCCAATCCCTTTTCTCTTTGTACACACGCCAATGTTGCCGACGGGGTTTGAAATAACCATATCCTTCAATGCCTCGTTCAGTCCATCGATCTACGAACGGTGACGCACATTGACCATATGTTGACTTATAAGGAAGAATGCCACATTGTGGTAAGTAATGTACAGTGATTCGAATACCGTGAGAAGAGCGGGATGGATGTGACGTGGAGATGGAAACAGCGGCTTTGCCATCTTAATTATAAGGTCGAAGATATCCATATATATGTTTGGTGTTAGCGATCGTGTACAGCGTGCTCCTGCGTGTTGTTGTCCTTAGGCATAGTACAAAGTCGGCGACAAGGTGCGTGCCTCTAGCATAAGTCTACGTACAGAACTGAGGAGAGGGCGGCCCTGACTCAAACACCCGATACCATCTGAACCTGACCAGCTTAACCTGGTAGTAGGTAACATGTGTATGCTTTGTCGAAAGGAACCATACAATCGCCTTCGGGCAATGCACAGTCGTTTCTGTCAATTTGATCGAGTGGCATGATCTAAGCCACAATTTTGCCGGCACAGAACTAGCCGGAAGCATATCGAGACTGATGATGTATGGGTGTTGGTTGATACGGGAGGTAATAGCCTTGGTCACACCCACTATCCAAGTAGCTTTGCTTCTATATACGTTTAAGCCTTACCTTTTTTTTAACCATCCCAATTTCCTTACTCTTTTCGGTCCTGGTTATTGAAATCATATTGACGGACCGCCGGGTCGTCACTCCGATCATCAGATTTCGTCAGGCGAGTCGGAAAAACAGATGGTCACTCTCCACGGTGACTGTCGCCGCCCAAGGTGGTTTTGGGCAAACGGACGCAAGGCTATTCACCAACCCCAATCGTCTTGCTGGAAACCAGGATCTGTCTTATCGCGCTCAAATATGCGCTCACCCTTCCTTGGGCCCTTAGCGAGTGGTATGGGCGACTGGGATAGGTGAGCAGAGGTCGGGTTCCGGGTTTGGCTGTTGGGAGAATGTATATTGGCGGTCTCCCGAGTCGTCGTTCAATTCCTTAGATCCTGTTTCCTCGCCATTGGGTTTGGGCTTCATGAGAACACCCTTCTTCGTATGCCTTGGGAGATACCAAGCAGGCCCCAGACGGCACGTAAGACACCAACTCGTGGCCTGATAGGGTAGGCGGCCGTGGAGCCCAGTAACGGAGCCTAATGTAGGGAGTTAGTTCGGGTCGCACGATGTCCAGTGCAGATGTCGGTGGTGGTTGCAGAGTAACAAATGCTTCAGTCAGAAATTGAAGGACCGAAATGGGGAAATATTCCATGTGATCAGCTGTCCGATGTGTGTTAGCGATGATAAGTCAAAAGCTAGTTTCGTCTCGAAGTGGTCACTTGTGTCCAAATTGGCGAAAGAGCGGAGGGAAGGCCGAGCCAGCACCTAAGATTTGAAGCCTGGCTTTATGGAAAGCTTGGAGACAAGGTAGCTCGGTGGTATCATGGAAAGACTTTGGTATACACATGGATAGTCAGCCTCGGCGAGGCCGGATGTTGCGGTAACCTGCTGATGGAATTATGACCACGGCGTCATAACGGATGCTGTGGTGTGTGTATTCAATATATTTCGTAATTTGTTACTGGTTCCATACGACAAGCGTTGTGATTCGACAGATATTCAAACTGGGAGCAGAGTTGGTGACTAATCATGTCGACGAGCTACACATGTTGGCGTTGGTAGATGAAGAACTCCGATGGCATTGACATTTTGGGCTGGCCTGTTATCAACCAGCAGATCCTCCAGCTGTGGGATATTGTTATTGACAGTTTCTTTGTCGGTCTGTAAGTGTTACTACTGAGCCACCTCATCCGGAGGTAGTAGTGGCGATGGGCTAAACTAGTCCACAACGCAAGGAGTGTGATTATGTACCTATATATCGAACAGATCCTTATCTGAAATGCCGTGCCATTCTCCAACGTCTGCCTCCAAATATTTGCAGCTAAATGTGAAAGTGTCGTGGAGCTACGGAACCGGCAATGACGTGAAGTGTTCGAATACTACCGTTGGCCAGCGGCCGGAGAACCATAATATATGCAGCAGCACATCTTCCCCGGCCTGCAATATTCCCCACTGCGTCAGCTGTCAGCCTGGCCGTGAGTATTGTTGTAACCTGCAAATCGGCTGCTTTATTACCTGCCCGGTGACTACCGAGCTAGCTATTCACTACGGCTTCGTGTCTTCTTACTGGCCGTGTTGATAACCTAGGTAGGCACTCTAACAGACGAGGTGAATTGTGAGTTAAATGGCACCGCAGAGACAGCTCTTCACGGTGGGGAGTTATGCATTATATACCCAGATGCAGTCCATGAACTTTTACCGAGTCGTATATCTAAGCCACGGAAAAAGACGTTGTCAAAGCTACGAATTAATCGAACGCCACTCCGAGACAATCAACAAGATCAAAGTACCTAGATAAGTGATCAATTTTGCGATACCATTTAGAAAATGACTGTAGACTCGAGGTCAGGCCAAAATTCGTAAGAGTTGATGCATTGAAATTTGTTTAGAGTTGCACCCCGTAGCAGGGCTGTATTAAGAGTGCTCCATTTTCTCATTACATCTATCGTCATAAAGGGTATAATCCATAACCAGTTCCAACCCTTCCCGATGTCGTTGTATATACTCGTATTCAATAGCGTCCAGTATGTTAATGTCTTTCATCCCACTTTTCGCCATACTCGAGGTAGTCGAATGCTTCCCAAGCCATATAATAGTGACAGAGCCGTTCTTCGCAGGGGTATCATGAGAGGGTAAACGAGAGTAAGAAATTCTAACACCGAGCAGGCTTTGCAAAGCCCAGCTCGGTCATGCAACGCCAGACAGATGCACCAAAGGGCAGAGTAGACTAAGCCGGTGGTCAAGTTCCTGCCAACACCAATCCGAGTCCGCAATGCGCATGCTTAATTTTGCTCGTTGAATACCTCGGGCGTTTCACACTTCCATACCGGGTCCAGTGACACTAGCGGGGACTTCGTCGGGATTTCAGTTCCTCGATCCAATGGCTCTAACGTTCTGATTCAACCCTGATTCTCTGCGGACGGCCCAGCCTTTCAGAGCGAGAACCAGGACAATCCAGGCCATTAGAAGGGCGACCATACCCATGGTTACAGTGTAAAAGAACATGGCATCGAGATTGTAGTGGATCATGCCAGTCACCGTATCCGAACTCTGTCTTCCGAGTTAGTCAAGTAGCCGCTTTGCCGTGGAGAGCCAACTGCCAACTCACGCTTGCCATGAAGATAGTGCCCCCAGAGATCAAACCAAATGATGCCAACAGCTCCGTGGGAGGTCGGGAGGGTAACACAGAAGTCGGTGGCTTTAGGTACAAGAGCACGTAGGTAAAAGCTCGGGCAAAAGAAGCACCTGTGAGCAAATTGCCCCACTGCTTATGGATCATGCTTGAGAACATGGACTCCTGTGTATGAGAACTCATCATGATACCTAACAACAGGATTACGAGTGCTGGTATCGGATTGATGGAGAATTCGTAAGTCTCCGGGGACTGAAGTGCCGCGCGTTCTTCCTCGCTGTACGTGTATTCAGGTGACAATAGCGTTGCATCCGTTATGGTCGTATTCAGCATTTCCCGAATGCGAGTAGACTCGATAAGCATAGCCAACTAGACAACCCTTCATCAGCACTCGAGAAGTACGCAACAATGATCAGGGCAGACAGAGCCTACCAGACCGCCCCCAATGAATAGCACCGTGATGGACATGTGTTCGAGCTCTTCTGAGCTGAAACTATCCTCAGTGCTGCCGAGACGTTCAAGGAAGATATTGGTAGCTCCATAGGTGAAGATAAGGGCACCCTCAACAAACTCTGCACTGGGTCGCCATTTGTGCGAGGTCTGTTTCGGGCGAACATTCCATGCCTAATGATGCACTATAAGTAGGGTTCTTAGAGCGTCCCGGTAACCCGCCACTCACCCAACCAAGCTCTCCGAAGCTGCCGGACCATCGGCCTAGGGTTAAGATTCCCAGCCAGAAGAAGATACCGCCTTTTATCCAATGTGCCAGCCCGCTGAAGATTTCGTGGCCCTCCTGTTATGGAATCAGTGGTTGCGACTCCTGATCATAGCACGTTTCATCCACTTACAAAGAAGCGGGCGTAGGTTATGAGGCCTGTGCAAAGAGCAACATAACCTAAAATGAGTATGGTTCTGTCAACGATGTGGTAGAAGAACATGACTAGTCTCCATGTGCCTCCGGATACCTTTTCAACCAATCTAACCAGCAGCGACTGCGGTGCAGTAAGGGCCCATGACCCAGACCTGTTGAAAACCTTGACTGCCGGGTCTTCATCATCTTCGTCATGATAATGTACTCGTCTGTCCTCCGGCTCCATTGGCGATTCCTGTCCGACCACTGTCGATATCGAGTTACTGCGTAACGACTCCGTGTTGCGTTCCGTGCCCTGGCCACTATCATTTGACGGCCGGTAAAGGGGGGAGAAGACATTTTGATGAGCGCGATGATGCTCAGCCATTGCTTCAGTCGAGATGGGAATGAATGCCTGCTCCTCTTCCTTGTTATTGGACCGGACTGACGCTTTGTTCATGAAGCCAGCGACTCGGCTCACAAGGCCAACGAAAACTTGAGCGCTGACGATCCAGGTGACAATCCATCCTAGCTTGTGGTGGGCGTTATTCGGGTAGAGATCTGGGGTGTTGGTGTTGTAGCCAATGCCGATAAAAACACCAATCGCGTTCGTCAGGAGGAACAGGAACTGGACGGCAAGTGTATATCGCGAGCGAGCAATCGAAAGCATGACGGCTGGAAAGTTCTGGTCAGCGAGTTACTTTGACTGGAGCGGGTGGAGCGAGCCGCGAACCTATTGGTAGCATGAAGATCCATGCGAGACACATCAGCGCAATATGCGCATAAATTACAGCGACATGCTCGGAATGCGCAAAGTATGTTGGCGCAGTACCATCGGGACCTGGGGTAGGATCCTCTGCCACCGTTTCCATTTCCATATCCCCCATGTCCATGGCGCCTCCGTCGTCTCCGTGAGCGAGGATCGTGGGCAGGACTCCTGCGATAGTCAGCAGCGCCAGCAGCCTGAGAGCTCTCGCGCCAGCCGACCGCATATCGCCGAATGAATTGTGGCCAATGCTTCGTGTCCGATGCCTAGGCGACTGCTTTGTAACTGTTTCCACCCCAGGGCCCTAGCCAGCGACGGCAGTGATTCCAAAATCGAACAACGACTCACCCAGGGCGACAATGTTGCGGTCGACGCGGCACGGAACTAAGGGGTATCACAATGTTGCTTACGCTCAACTACGCAGCAAGTCCTCTCGGAGTGCCTCGTGGAAGTCAGGACTGAGCATGTACGCCAGCTTTGTGAATGGCAGGAATGCGAAATCGCATGCAGGTAGATAAGAGGATATTTATTAGACTTATAATCTAAGAGTGACGGTACATATTTGTATCGATAATGGCAAAGAAGGCCAAGCGAAGTGGAGGGTAGACGAGGGCGGATGCGACGGGTAGATATACATACATTGATGAATAATAGTACGGTACAGTTCGTACAGTAGAGAGGCAACATCTTCGCCCTGCCTTCTTGCGTCTTCTTCCCACAGACGGAGCTCGAGGGACGTACGGATTAGACACTCGGGCGTCGGGTGCCAATGTTCGCACCGTCTGGGATTGGGAAGTTGGGACTTGGAGGCTCGTGGGCGATGGGTCGCGTGGGCAAGGCTCCACGACGATGGAGTGCTTGTGCTTGTGCTTGTTACCATGCTCCGATCATGCTTGGAGGTAAGCTCAGTACCCACAAGAGCAAGGGGGGTATAAACTCTTCCGGAATGGCAGGGCGTCGCGGCGGAGTAGGAGGCCAAGCAACGACGGCCTCACACCGTTAGAGCGCAGGGAAGCAGTGCCCCGAGAGTTCCGGCAAGCCTGCCTGTAGCGGCATAGGTATCAATCAGGTAGCGTCGAGGAAGCCTTCATGGCCTTGCCCGGCCACACTAGGTAGGTAGATCCCATCTGCCTGGGCTTGGGAGGAGCCAGGCGACCGAGAATGATGTCCGCCATACCTAAGGTAGGTAGGGAGTGCAAGATAGGCGGGGTGGGCGGGTGTGTCAGCGAATGTAAACTGTAGTCACAGGGCAGTCACCAGACCAGCCTTCTGACCAGCTTTGCAAAGAACAATTTTCTCCGAGCCAAGAGCTTGAGCTGTTGAGGTCTGGGTGATGACAGCATCGCTGTGATGCGATCCGCCGCAAGGTCGGCGCTTGGCGCCTCTCCCGTCCGTCGGAGTCTGATGAAGCTATGTAGACGCCAATGACGGGTGAGACCGCGAGCAAGGGTTGAGAAGGGATGTCGGGGAGGTTCTGCGTATCCCGGCATACCGCTACGTGCATGGCGTCTCCATGGAAAGTACTATGCCTCTCTCCATGCCGACATGCCTCTGTATGTACATCCGTATGCCTCTCGTATGCCTCTGGACTCCTGGAGTCTGGGCACGTTGCGACAGGCACGCGCCGTGGTCTTATCTGGCCGGGTGATTAATCATCAGACTCGTATAAACTGTACGCCGTACTGGCTCTCGAGTACATCGCCCGTTGTCAAAGTCTTCCTCCGCCATTCCGCATACTGTTGCAAGCGTTTTGTTAATCCTCCCATACTTACATCCGTACATCGACCGCCACGCACACACAAGTACTTGCCTGCGTCATGCACCAAGCATCGAGCATATGGGACCACAGCGGATGGAACGCTATGGCGTTGCATTGCAGGAGGACCAAGCTACCATAACAGGCGACTGGGGGATGAGTCAGAGTTGGAATAGGAGCTACTACTAGTCACCGCTAGATGGACCCGACTGTAGTGTTGTGGTTTTCTCTCAATGCAGAAGAGACAAACGACCCTCTGCCGACTCTGATGCCAAAATTGGTAGTCTTGCGTCGAAAGCAAGGGATCACCACCTGGGCACTTACATAGAATCCGAGTCGCGTGCCACGGCTCAGATTCAGCCGCCACATAGGGTACTGCAGACCGCGGATTGCTATTCCCGGAGCCCTTCGAACATCCCTTGGTGGGGCGGATTTAGAAGAAGGTTGTCGATGCAGGCGAGGCAGGGCGTCGATGTCGGATCATCCGGAATCGTACAACGCTGCAATCTGCTTCACCACGGGCAGAGCACGGGTTCTGCACGGGTACTGGTGCATGCCGGCCAGGAGGTATATTTTGGCCTGTGGGCTCGTCGCGTCCCGCAATCTGATTCATCACACACCATCACTTGATCCATCATTATAGCGCATCATCAATCCAGGCTCGACAATATCTTACTACATAATCGACAACATGGGTCGTTGACAAATGTGGAATGTCTGCTAGGTCTGAATACATACATACAAGAAGCGAAAGACACAATGCGGGTCTCGGTAACGTCACTCGACTCATCAATTAGGTATCCATTCACCGGCGAGGCCAAGCCATCGCGGCATGCTGCTGGACTGCGCTGCACTATGGAGAGGTATATACAAAATTGACAGAGAACCGTTCACGTCCGACTCCACCATCTATATATCTACATGAATCCTTTTCTTTCTGGTAGAGGAGAAAAGAGTAGATGAGCCGCGGTTCCGAGCGAGATTTACGGACTACTACACCTGACAGGTGTGCAGTAGCTTAGCCACTACATATGTACCTACGCAAGGACTCAGGAGTCGGTGATTGGTGTGATTCAGGGCGGGCTCCGTGAAGTGCCGGATGGGAGACTTTCGAAGTGGGCCCATTGCAGAGAAAGACGAAACCCGAAGTCCGTGGAGCCCGGCGGCACTTGAGATGCCGCCGTTGACGACGAGTCTTTTCCACTCGAGAAGTGCTCGAATTTCTGCCGTGTCTGCATTATCTCCGCGTGTCCGCCGTTCCCAGATCCCCACTGCAAAGACGCATTCTGCTGCTCGTGCACACTGCAGACCCGTATTCTATGACTCTTGTCTATTCAATTATTAATCCCCAGCTAGGCGGAGACTCCATCCTGTGGGTGCGCAGCTTTTTTCTTCTCCCCCCTTTCTCTGGCTCCCTTTCGATGCCGTGATTCCTATTCCCTTGGCGTGTCTTGGGGCACTCGACCGACTCGGCGGAGCAGTCATTGTGATCATCGTCACGAAGTCTGTCTTCGCTCAGTCGCCCTTTTCTTCCTTATCCAGTCCCTTGGCAGTATTGGTGCAAAAGATCGAAGGAATTGGAGATTATGGCAAAACGACCTGCCTGCACATGACGTGATAACTGACACTACCTACAGGTCACCACAATCATGGTGTACTAAAAGTGATTAGACGTACATAATCAGAAGACGCTTGCAACGCACGTGGGAATGATAATCTCGGCAGTGACTTGGTCTAATTAAGACCGAACACCCACCAGATCGCTGGCGGGGTCTTCTTGTAATTTCTCGCAATGTTCGGTCTGGGTAACCGGACTCCGAGAGGCGGCAGTCGAACCAGAACCCTGCAGGTACTGACCGATTCGTTCGGTCAATCGTGCCATATGAGCACCCCCATGATCTGATGAGCATTGAAGGCGTCGCGAAATACTCGTCCGGAATATGGATGCTTGCACCTAGCTACAGCTATATTTCTACGCTCAAATCTAGATACGAGGCGAGCGGTAACGTCTATGATCGATCTGGTGAGATAACACCTCGTTTTCCTTTTCAGGAAGACCACCCGGAAAGACCCGGAACGGGAAAGTGAACCAGGACTGTATTGTATTATCACGCAGGTGAAGAGGGTGCCATTCAAATCCGAGATTTAGCTCAGAAGAAACCTGTCATCGTCGAGATGTGTCTACTGCCTTGACGTCTAATACAGCTTTTGCCGTCGAGGCTGATGATCACAATGCCTGTAATATGTAACCCACCGGTCGCATTGACTTCTATCGTTTGCAGACATGTCCGTCTCGAACACAGGCACGACAAAATAGCTGAGTTTAAGCGGAAGAAATCATAATCGTCTTTTATCGCGTCTCATTGACTCATGGACTTCGCCCTTCAAGTTTAGAGTTAGTACGCTAGATTTCAGGATGATACGAGTTACGCTACAAACTGGGTTTTCGTTTGAGACGCCACGAATCCCCAGCCGTGGTGCCCCTATCCACCACCATCACTTTGTCTTCGCGAAGAAGTTTCTTCAGGATCTGTGAGACACCGTGTGAGGCGGGCAGGTGCAGATTCTCCGGAACATCTGCATATATGACCTTGACTAATTCCATGGGGGTCCAGATGTCGGCGTCCGCAGAGTCATATGAGCGAGACGAAGCGTGGTTCACGAGACTTAGAGTCTGCAAGACCTGCTGCTCCCTCTGTTGCCTGTGCGCAATATACTCGACTATTTTGCCCCGTGCCTCCGACAGCACGGGGCCATGTCCAGGATAGGCGCGACCGGAAACAAGAGTTTCCATCTTGGCCAGACTCTGAAGGTAGATGTGCAGGTCCTCAAAGACGGCCGTGCCGTGTCCAAGGACGTTGTCGCCGGTGAAGAGGGCATCTTCTTGGCGAAAAACAAACACCATGTGATCAGTGGTATGGCCCGGAGTGTGAACGGCAGTCAGAGTGGCCCCGTCAACGGCAAAAGTCTGGCCGTCCGTTATACTTTGTTCGTCATGATCAGGATCGTACTTGTACACCGCGACATCGGGAACTAGCTGGCGCAGCTGGGGCACGCCCTGTGTGTGATCGTGATGCCAGTGGGTGAGCAAGGCCGCCGAGACCGTGGCCCTTTCTTCTTGCAAGACGCGCTTCAGAGCGGCTAGCCACGAAGGCCTACCTTCACCTGTGTCGATGAGCAGACGGGATGGGCCGGTACCGACTAGGTAGGTGTTGGTGCCCTGGAGGGTGAACTTGCTGGGGTTGCCTCCGAGAATCCGGATGCAAGTGGGGCTCAAGCGCTCGACCTCGGGGAGCCGTGGGATTTGAGAAGCCATTCTGACTTTGGCGACGGTACTGTAGGGACGATGAAGAGTTGGTGACGGCAGTAGCCTCATACCAAAGCTGAGAAGGGTGAGATGTGACAACAAGCCGCTCCGTCGAGTGCAACTTTGCATGCAGACTAATACTCTGTCCCAGAACCATCAATGCGGGAACAACGACAAGCGAAGTCAGTATGGAGATCAATGGGTGAGGGTAGGGGAGGTGAAGTTAGGCAATCTGGAGGATGATGCGACAAGACATGGAAGCGGGGATGCCAGGCCGTCAACAGGGCACTTCAATATACAACCTGGAAATGTTGATGTCGATGTGATAGGAGGGATCTACCCTATGCAAACTCGATCGCGGATAAAGGGCAAGACACGGTGGTGTCGTCCTGGGATGCTGGAGTCAGCACTTGATAACAACATTGAAGTCTTCGATTCGACATACTCTGTACATGTAGAGATTAAGAGTTACCTAATGTTAGTGTGACATGAGACGCAATTGTAGACTGTCTCGACTGTAGTTCTTCTTCCCGGGGCCTGGCTGAGTTTTGGAGACTGGCCGAGACTCCGAGGTAACACCCGGCCTAGAGAAGTGCCCGTGCGGCGTGGATGGTAATTGCTAGCGCGCGTTGATAAAGGCGTCAACGCCGCCAAACGTCGCGGTCCTCTGCGCGGTAAACTGCAAACGAGCTACAGACGTGAAGCAGGGACCGATAAGGATTATCCTACTCGTCAGGCCTAAAATCGGCTTACTTCCGTGGTTCCGGTGTGGCTACGACCTACACGTCAAGGACATTAAATTGCAAAACGACATTAATTCGCAACCGTTTTTTTTATACCTCGTTTTTAGCAATAAATGCACCAATTTAACATGTACCACCGCTTAATTAAATGAATGGTCTCAGTGCATGCTGCCAAGCCTGATTTTCAGCCCTTGGTGTCAGTCAATTCAGTCAATTCAGTCAATTCAGTCAATTCAGTCAATTCAGTCAATTCAGTCAATTCAGTCAATTCAGTCAATTCAGTCAATTCAGTCAATTCAGTCAATTCAATCAATTCAGTCAATTCAGTCAATTCAGTCAATTCAGTCAATTCAGTCAATTCAGTCAATTCAGTCAATTCAGTCAATTCAGTTAGTAGCATGGGAAGTCTAGTTATAACGTTGCTATAGGCTAACTAAGGTCTGGTCTTGCGCTTACACTGCTGTATTCATTTAAATGAGTCTACATCCATTTTAGTGCGACCCCCACCAGAATCCATATCCAGAATTTTTCAAAAACGGTTGCGAATCAATGTCGTTTTGCAATTCAATGTCCCTAACGTATAGGTCGTAGCCACACCGGAACCACGGAAGTAAGCCGATTTTAGGCCTGACGAGTACCTATTCCTTAGACCATGCACGCCAAACGCGGAGGTACGCTGCAATGTAATAGGTATGGATGCGTTGGCTAGACTTTGTAAGGTATGTACGGATTATCTTAGCCTTCGATTAGCTGGTGATGGCGTCCGAGTCTGAATGTTACTAGCGATAGGTAAGTAGCTGCCTACCGTGTACCTTTGATTGCGAAGCCGAAGCCACATCCATCAGCTAGCTACTACACATCTACCGATCGTCGCCTCGATACTCCCCTGCGCTGCTCATAGGCGATACGCGGCTCTTTTGCTACCTCAGAAGGGGCACCTACATACCTACATAAGGTACCTATCTATACGTACGTGTCTTCCTCGGTTCGACACGGACACAGCACAAGTAACTCGCATTGCCTCTGCCCATTGCCATCAGGTCTACTGGCTTTGGCCGTCGTGAAGTCTGCTCGTCCGGTCCGTCCAGCTGTATCTTGGCTTGTGAGAACTCTTCCATGCACTCTTATACAACATGGCAGGAATTCCCTCTTTCCAGATCGATGCAATCCATGTTTGTCATGCCGCCACTGATGTCCTCTCCTGTAGTGTACTGTCGCATTCTCTGAGATCCACCACCCGCCTTCACGCACATCCCGTAGCCCTACAAGACCCTCTGGCGCATCGTCCCTCTCCGCCGACACAAACCGTCGTTATGGCCGCCCGCCCAACCACGCCCGCCTCGCCCAAGAATGCCAAGGTCAATTCTCCCGTGCCAGGCACCCCCCTATATGGTTGCGGTGAGTTGCCTGTCCTGTGATAACGTAGAAGCGTAAAACGGGGGAAATACATACAAGCACACAAGCACGCAAACACAGAAAACTGGCCTAGCTTTTGCTGACCACACACACCTCGCTCAGAGCACGTACAGCTACTCTTGTCCAATAGTCAGGATGTCACCAAAAGCTCTATCCAATATTACAAGATGCTCCTGAGAGTCATCTTCGACAAGGATCCCATCATCGCCCAGACCTCCAAGACCCCCGACGGCGCCGTCAACACCTCCCTCACCTCCAACTACTTGTGTCTTCAGTGCTCCGCTATCTTGCCCGAGGAGGAACGCGCGAAACATGGCAACAAAAAGAGCCACCGCTTCTGTGAGACGCTGTCGACCCCTTTGCTGATTCCACTAGGTCCCCACACGCTGACCCAGTTCTTGCTCCAGACGTCGACTCGAGAAGCGGTGTATTATTTTGTCAGTTTTGCGAAGACTTTGTATGGGATCCCACCCTGGAAGATCTGAGAATCAGAAAGATGGGCACCGGCTCATTCTCAAGTATGTTCACCACTTCGGCCATGACACGCTGGGACACACTACGATGCCTGTTTATCATGTCAGGCTACGCCTGTTCATTGTTCTTCCCATAAAACAACTAAGCTGCAGTTTGAGACTGACACGCACCTCTCAAGGTCGCAAGAGGAAGCACGAGGACATGTTCTCCGACCCCGTTAGAGAAACTGCCAAGGAGGACGCCCGGTACATAGCCACAAACACTACGGCAGCATCGTGTCGTGCTGATGGCCTCCGTGGCATCTACAATGCTGGCGCCACCTGCTACCAGAACGTCGTGCTCCAGAGCTTTCTTCATAACCCTCTTTTACGTAACTTTTACCTTGGCGATGGGCATCAGAGCACCGACTGCCAGGTTCCGCACTGTCTCAGTTGCGCCATGGATGACATGTTCCAAGACTTCTATGCTCTAGAGAATACCAACGGCTACACGGCGGCTAATATACTGTCGGGGTTCTGGATATCCGAGAAGAAGGCATTCGAGAATTTGGTCACGACCAAGGAGCAAGATGCCCACGAGTTCTTCCAATTCCTCGCCGAGGAGCTGCACGAGAGGAACGGTGACGGCAAGCCACCAGAGACGGGAAGTGAGCACAGCTGCGATTGCATCATCCACCAAACATTCTACGGAAAGCTCCAGAATCAGACGACCTGCCAACATTGTGGCGGCGTTACGAACGCAACAGAGTCATTTCTCGATCTGAGCTTGGGTCTGGAGAACCTGGCCCAGAAGAAGGGCAAGAAGTCCAACAAGGGTGAGCCATCGCTGACATTGCAGGACTGTTTGGACGAGGAGTATATCAAATCGGACAAATGTGAATACCGGTGTCGGAACTGCAACTCTTCGCAGCAGGCGCGAAGAGATCACAGCCTCAAGCTGCTACCCAACGTTCTATCTATACAGCTCAAGCGGTTCGAGTTCAGGCAAGGGAGCCGCGACCGCGTCGCTTCCAAAATTCGCAACAAAGTCCAGTTTCCTCTCCAGCTGAACATGCTTCCTTATACGACGCGAGGGCAAAGCGAAGATTCGCGAGACAGTCAAGAGCTTCACCGATCATGCACATACGACCTTCTGAGCGTAGTGGAGCACGTTGGTGAGCTCGACACTGGTGAGACTTTTCAAACAGCCGCCACACTGCTCAAAACTGATGAAAACAGGCCATTACGTATCGTACTGCAGAGTCAACGATCAGGTAAGACTTGCTCCGACCGTCGAACATGAACTGCATTGCGCTAAACACCTCATTCAGTGGTTCTCCTTCAATGACCACAGAGTCGAGTTGGCCAAGAAATCCGACGTGTTGGCCAGCCAAGCCTACCTTCTTTTCTACATCATTAGGTCTCTAGCCTAGATGTGCCGGCGCGGTTTGGTACGCTTTGTCGAGGCATTTACGCGGCTTCCGGCGTTATTTCCGGCGTGACGGTTCACATTCGATGGGATAGAGAAACGCATGGCGGCGAAAGTGAAAATTCTTAAGAGTAATATTGTGCAATGGCGTATGGCGTCCCGGGCCGAGCATCTGCCAAGAGGCTATATTCCTGTCTGTCCCCTGTTTGCTGCATTTGCATCTGTTTTAGTCACGTCTGTATCATGACATTTGTCCACAAGTGCGACCTCTTCCCCCAGAATGACGTTCATCTTCATGGCGACACAGCCAAGCGCATAAGGCGAAGTGACTTAGTTCATTATCTCGAAGACGTGCGTAAGGACATGTCCACGGCAAATAACCGCGTACCGGGGCCCTTTCGCAATTGCCAGGTCATGAACTAGACCACACTACCGGGGATGCTAGATACTAGCAGCGACATATCTTTACAAATAGGCCGTTATCTGATCGAAGTCAATCCGCGTCTCTGTAGCTCGAGATATATTCAATATTTAACGTAGCTGATTTTTTTGGGTCCCTTCCAGAGGATTGTACGCGCCTGGCGTCATGACGTTGTATCGAGCATCGTGACATGATGTCGGAGCGATTTGTTTAGTCTCGCTACCTAACTGACAGCCGACGCTTCCTGTTTCCACTCCCACGCCTCACACTCAAAGTTGGCATAGCAGTAAAACTCGTTGCTCAACCCGCCACGGTGCAGCGGCAAGTAAGTCGTCGTCCGAACGCCTAACGGCTTGTCTGGTGTATTGCACCATGTTAGTCCGTTTTTGATCCGTCATGGTCCAGAATCAAATTGGTATGTTCTAGATTTCCCCAAGCGTTGCCGAGTCTTTCAAATCGGACTCAAAGAGTACTCACTATGACACGTATTAGCAAAAATCCTTCCAAAGAGGGGGGGGGGAAACCCCCCCGAATAGAAAAAGGGAACGGGACTGTTTAATACACACCATAGGCGGTCCACCAGCGTCTCCATCCGCTCGCCTGTGCAGATTATGAGCCGCGGGGGTATGGTGTTACGAGCTAACCAGCGCATCGTCATGGCCACTGGAATGGTTAGCGGGTACGATGACAATGAATGAATGGCTGAAATATTTGAGTTTGGGACTGTATAGAGTCGTGGGGACTGGATAGAATCGGAGACGGACTTTTAGTCTGGCAATTCTCATTGAGGAAGGGGCCGTCGCAAATCATGCGGTCTACGCTTCCCTTGAGGTGGGCTTGACGACGGATCACGTTAGCACGATATGTCGTATACCTAAGCTTCTAGGGCGTTGTGATCCATGCATGAAGGGCCAGCCTTACATGGGAGCTTGAACGGCTCGGCAAAATCGTAGAAGATGAACTCGGGAAACACGCCGAATCGCTGATCATGTTCGAGCAGAAATGTTTTGGGCTTCGGGCCGGTGTATTCGGAAGAGGACTGCAATTGTTCTGTCGTTAGCTGGATATCATTCCACGTCGAAAGAACGACATGTGAGCTGCATGGTTCTTGAGGGCAAAGCATAGTTTCCCTCGGATAGACTTGAGTATAGATGACCTTGCCTTGTTCGCATTTGTTCTTCCATATCTCCGTGGACTTCGGCCCAACATCCTAGAAGCAAGACGGAATATAAGTTGCCTTACCAAGATGTTTCTCAACGCCACGAAAACACTGGGCGTCGATACGACAGCGATGACCGAATCTTCATTGACGCCATCAAGTAGCTGATTAGCGAGCAAGTTGGCCGTGTCATCCGAGTACTGTAAGTGGTAGCATCGATTGTGTCAGCTCAGGTCCGTTCATAACCAACATCAGAGCCCCGAGGCACAGGCAGCGACAAAACGAGGAGGGCAAAGCCGAAGCCTCCCAAGTCTATTCCTCACTTCCTCACGGCCAGCTATAGACCAGCTTACCCAAAACTGAGACTCGTTCCAGTCCTCGGTGAAGGAATGAATAGACAGCTTCTGCGCCTCACGGTCCTGGTGATGCGCTTCAACCTGTGCCTTGAGTCTCTCGAACTTATTGGTATGCTCATCACGCTCAGTATAGAACTGCTGCAGCGCGGCTAACGAGTCCGCCGAAAGCGTGCTATCGCAACGTTAGCCGGCGCTCTTCTCATAGTGATGGCTTGTCAACTTTTTAGGTGGGGATGGAGGGGGGCAATGCAATTTTGCCAAGAGCAGCAACAATCAGATACTTGCAATGATTCTTCCGCATTTTCCGCCATCACGTTCGTAGGCCCCAAATGATTTATGAGTGTTGATTTATACTTGACTAGAGAATGTGAGGCCGCGCAGGAAGGGCTCGTACTCGATAGCCATTGGTCAAGTTTGGAACGTTTGTCAGCGGGCACTGGGCAGAATGGCAAAGCATGCGCCAATCAACAGGAAGAAAAGACATCGGAACACAACCCACAAGCGTAGGAACATGCTTCGCCCAGGTTTTGAGGGCCATATTTTCAACAACTCTTACAATCTTTGGAATCTCGAAGGCAAGGAAACTATCGTCTAGAATGATTATGTACATTTGCTACACCCAGGTTTCTAGCCCTGGCGCATGGCGTCTTGCGACCAGTCCTCTATAATTCGTCCGTGACGTGGATGTATTTTCTGTCTTCCCTCTTCTCCTTCTCCGTCGCAGGCGGCAGATCGTAGAAAGATGAGCTGCGGTATCCTTGCTGCGTAGCTGTTAGCGATGTGTTCATTGACCGCACACACGAAGGAAACGTACCAAGTAGTGGTATGTGTAGTTACTGATGTCACCGGGGGTGATGCCCAAGTCAGCGAATGTCTTGGCCGTCTCGTCAATTTCCTGGTCGATGTATTCTTTCTGCACGTCCTCGGCAGAAAGTAGCGGCCACCAAAGCAGGCGGTTGAGCAAGCCGGCCACGGGCTCCAAGACGGCTTTGGGGACGTTGATATGTCTCCGCTTCTTAAAAATTTCACGGTCGACCATCTCGGCAATCTCGGCGGTAGAGTAGTTCTTGGGGCCGTAGAGCTCAAAGATCTGGCCGGCGGTAGTGTCGTCGTAGAGCATCTTCTCGAGAGCGTGACCAACATCGATCGACTGTGGTGGAGAGTCAGCCCGTGCGCCACACGTGTCGAAAGCAGACGTGGAATACTTACGTGGACAGGCCAATACCGCTCCTGCATGTTGTTGGAGGTGAAGACGTTGGTGACGCCGGCGAGGCGGGTCAGCAGGTTGTCCTCAGAGCCGAACATGGGGGCGGGGCGGACGATGGTTGTCTCAGGGAAGATGTTACGGGCAACTTCCTCGCCGCGGCCCTTGGTGGCGAAAAAGCTGGCGTCGGAGGCGGAGTCGGCGTTGTAGGAGGAGACGTGGATATAACGGTCGACGTCGTACTTCGCGACGGCCTCGGCGATACGTTCGGTGCCCTCGACGTGGACGTCGTCGAGGCTGAAGTTCTTAGTGGGGTAGTTGCGGCCGATGAGGTTATAGACGACGTCGGAGTGCCGGACGCTGGCTTCGATTGACTCGGTGTTGTGCAGATCGTACTCGATAAAGGTGACACGGCCGAGGTCGCCGGTGACCTTGAGATGGCGCTTGGCCATCTCCTCACGGTAGGGAATGACGACTGAGCATCCCTGGCGGGCTGGGCGAGAGGGAGGGAGCTTGTCAGCACGCTAGGCACATGAAATGACGTCTCACGAGCACGGGGGATGGTGTATACCTAGTCGGTTGACGATGTATCTTCCCAATTGGCCGGTGGCGCCAAAGACGGTTGCGGTGTGGCCTGGGCAGTGGGCACGGTCAGCAACGTGTCGAGTAGACAGGAGCAGGAAAGCCGGGGTTGAGTGTGAGCATACCGCCGAGGGATGATCTGAGAGAGAGAGCCAGTCAGCACTCGTGGCATTGTATCTACATATACGAGAGGAAGAAGCAGAGACTCACCGGCCGCCCTGGGTGCGCAGGATGGGCTTGCCAGTGCGGGTGATGGTGATGTCGGAGACGTGGCGGGCCTGCGAGAGGTTTTTGGCGCATGCGGCCAGCGGCCGAGAGGCGCGCACGGCAGAGGGAAAGGGGGCCATGATTCTTGCGTGGTGTTCGGCAAGAATGACGGTGGCCCTCTCGGTTGCGGATGGACGTCGAGGCTGTCGATGCTGAAGCTTTCCCGATTGACGAATTGGAGCACGGCCGTATCCAACCCCGAGTTCTGGGGAGCTGTAACGTCCGTCACTGGAGACGGCAGCTGATACTGAGCTCCAGGCAGCTGTTGCGGCTCAAAATGCTCACCAGTGCCAAGGCAATGGGTACTTGTCAGGCCTAAAATCGGCTTACTTCCGTGGTTCCGGTGTGGCTACGACTTATACGTTAAGGACATCTATTTGCAAAACGATATTTATTTATAAAAAAAAAATATATATATAAATTCTTAGTATAAATATACTAATTTTATTAATATAGCCGTTTGATTAAATATATTATTTTAGTATATAACGTTAAGCTATTATTTAAGGCTTAATGTTTTAAATCTGTTATTTTTTAGTTTTTTTTTATTATTTATCGCGTTTTTTTTTTAATTACTATATTATAACATTTTTTTAAAGCCTTTTTAAATTATTTAATTACGATTTATTTATTTTATAATATTTAACTTTTTATTTCGATATAAAAAAAAGCTTAAATTTAATTATAAATAATATAAATAAAACGTAATAAACGCTATTTTATAACTATTAAATATATTAATAAACGTTTAAATAATTTTAAATTTATTATAATAACGGTAAAATATTATAATATATTATATTTTATATTTTAATTACGATTAAATAACGCGTTATTATAATTAATAAATATTAATAATTATTATTTATTAATTAAAACTAAAAAATTAGCTTTTTTTACGTAAATTAACGTATAAATATTTATTAATACGTTAATTATTCTTCGTTATATTATATTATTAATTTATTATTTAAGCATTTCCGTTATTTTTAACCGAATTATTATTTTAATTAATTAGTTATTAAAATTTAATAATTTTAATAAAATTGTTTATAAACGCTAAATATAGCGTTTTATAAAACGTAATAATAATACTTTTAAAACGATAAAAACAAAACTAAAATTAATACTTTATAAAATCGCTAATAACCGTAACCTTTTTAAAAGCTTTTTTTTTTATTTTAACGTATTATTAACGAATATAACTTAAAGCTTAAAAATATATAAAATAATAATAAAACGGGCTATTACGTTAATATTAATAATAAAAGTTTATATATATAAATATATATCGAAATATTAACTATATATTTTAACGATTTAAAGTCCTGTTAATTAATAACTTTTATTAAAGCTATTTTAACGTTTAGTAATTAAATCGCGCTATTTATTATTATATTAAATAAAAAATTAAAATAAAACACGCTTTTATTTTTTTCGAAAATAATATTATTATAATATATAGTTTAATTAGTTATATTAACGATTAATTAGCTTTTAATTAATTTAATTATTTCGAAAAACGGACGATTTTTGCTAATTTTAATAATAAAAAACTGTTAATATTAAATAATTATAAAGATTATTATATTATTAAATTTTATGCCTTTTATAAAAAACATAATATAATATTATTTTTATTACCCCTTTATTTTATTAATTATATTTAGCCGTTAAACGTTAGTATATTTATTTATTATAAACGTAATTATTAATATACTATTATAAAATATATTAATTTTAAAAAAGTTAATTACGGCAAAATCGAATTTTTAAACAATTTATATAATATAAAAAAACGTAAAATAAAAAAAAATATATTATATCGTTATAAAAAAAATTAAGCCTATAGTTTATTAACGCGGATATAGTGCTTTTTTAAATGTTTAACGCTTTATTTTTAGCTTTTAATATTAGCGTTTTTTGTAAATAACCCGGTTATATTAATATCTTTTAAAAGCAATTAATAAGGCATAAAACTTTATTTAAACGTAAAAATCGTAAAAATAAACGGCGTATAGCTTTATAATATTACGTTAATTTTAATCGGTATAAAACCTTGTTATTTTTTTTAATATTTTATTTTAAAATAAAATAAATTAATTATATAACCTGTACGTTAAATATTAGCAAAATTTAATATTATATTAATTATATTAACGATAGTTTATTTTTATTTATTTATAACTATATACCGCTGTTTTTTATAATAACGTATATAATAATTAAACAAAATAAAACCGTTTAAGCTTTAACTTTTATAAGTATTATTACCGCTAATAAATAAAAACTTAAATAAAAACGAGATTTTACCGATATTAATAATTAAACGCGGCGTAATAATAAATTAATAGCTAAAATAAACTTTATTAAAATTAAAAATACCCGATTATATACGGTAATAAATAAATTTAATAAAATTATTAATAAACGTAGTAAATATTTATAAATAACGAAAAAAAAAATAATAATAAAAATAACAGCTTTTTAACGCTAAATAAAAGCTTTTAAAAATAATAAATTATATTAAATTAAAACGCGTAAATTTTATTTTAAAGCTTTAAAAGTTACGTTATATAAATAAGTTATTAATAAAGTCGTATTTTTCGAAAAAGATTTTAATAACGTAAACTAGTTGTTTATTTAATATCGTAAAAAACGTTACCGGCGTTAATAAATATAAAATAAAAAAAAAACGCGCTTTTAAAAGGCAATCGATTTTATTTAACCGCTTTATTGTAAATATATAACTAAATATATTTTAATACTTTTTAAATAACGCATTTTAACTATTAATACCGTAAGTTTATAAAAAGTTTATATTAAATATTATTATTATTATTTACGTTAAAAATAAAAAAAATATAAATAATATCGTAACGCTATTAATTTTTTTAAATATTAAACTTATAAGATTTATTACTTACAAAAATAATTTTAAAACTAATAAAAATTAAAGTAATAAAAGTTAAAATAATAACGTAAACGTTAAATAAAATATAGCAAATATAAATTATAGTTATAAATAAAAAACCTTTATTTAAATATTATTTTTAATTAAAATTAAATATATAATTTCGTTTATTTAAGCTATTTTGTTAAAAAATACGGAAATCGACGTATTTAGGCCTAAAATAACGGGCTAATAATGCTATATTTAATAGCGTTAAAAAGCTACCTTATTTATTTACTATAATAATTTATCGTAATATTTTATAAATTTTAACTTTTTATAATTACACTATTAAATAATTATTAATTTATATTAAAATAAAGCTAATTATTTAATATAAATATAATTTAAATAATAAAAAAAACAAAAGCCGTAATAATGATTTAAATCGGCGTAAATAACGTTAAAATAAACGTTAAAATATAATATAAATAAAAACGGGGTAATAATTATTTAGCATATAGTAATATAAATATTATCGCTTTTTATTATTAAATAATATATTTAATTAAAAATGACCTTATAAATATAAAATTTATTATATAATTAATATATATAAATTTTTACTAACGTTTTTTTTAAAAAACTACGTTATAATAATATAATATATAATTATATATTATAACACTATATAACTACGGTTATTTATATTAATTAACTATTAATACTATTATTAATATTTAAAAAAATAATAATAATAACGTAACGTTTTAAATATATAAACTACGTATAATTAAAAAATAACAAAACGTATATTTATATAAGCTTAATTAAACGGATTTATATAAATATATAAAAGCTAGTATTAATATTAAACCTTATATAACTAATTTTATATAATAAATAACGCTTTTTAAAAAAATTATAAAAAGCATATATATAAATCTAAAAAATAAACTAACTTATATGCTTTAATTATATTCTAGTCCTTTTTTTAATTTTAATTAAAACAAGTTCGAATTAATACGTAAGCGTTTTTTTTTACGCTATAAAAAAAAAAAACTATTAAAAGTAATAAAATCTTTACTTATTTTAATATTAATAATAATTTTAATATAACGTTAAAGCTATATTTTAAAAAAATAAACTAAAATTAACTTTTTTAATAAAATAAAAAATCCGGCTATATCGATTTTTATATATTAATTAAAACATTAAAAAAATAGTTATATATTTATAACGGTTAAATTTTTAGTATTTACTTAAATAAAACTACTTATTTTTAGCTAAAAAGCCCACTTTATTATATATACAAATTTAACCCCTATATTTTATAAATAGGTGTCGTTTTGCAAATAAATGTCCCTAACGTATAGGTCGTAGCTACACCGGAACCACGGAAATAAGCCGATTTTAGGCCTGACAAGTAGTGCCTGGAATGCCCTGCCAGGTTGGCATCTACATGTATAGGTACCCAGGGGTATAGTGTACCACTATGTACCTACCTATACGGAGAAATGATGAATATGTACAGCTGTATTCTGTATATGTGTCACGGTCTCCTTGATCAAGCCTCTTCTAGCTTTCAAAGAAACTGTAAGATAGCTTAGGTACCTGGTACATGTGGTTATACACTCGGACTGATGCTATAGTACCCCGCGAGCTCATTCTCCCTCGAGCGAGAAACACGGAACCTGTAGGACAACGCTTTTCCTCGTCGCTAACTAGGTTGGGAAGTATCCTATCTCCCCCCCGGGCGTATTGGCGGGGAGTGTCCGCCTAAAGGCGGGAGGGAAGGCTGCACACAAGCTGTCGTCAGTCCGTCTAATCCAAGTCGCCCATGTCGAAGCTTCATCGTCCATCACCTCTGGGCCCTCTCACGTACCCAACTCACAAACGTCCTAGACCACACTTTCCCCTGTCCCTTTACCACTCCTTAATCGCCCTTCCGACTTCTCTTTTCCTTCTTGACAGCGACGCATCCCGACTGCACAACTACAATTACCATGAGCGACGCCACCGCCGAGTTCCTGGCCGATCAGCGGGACGCGGCCCCCGACAGCCTCCAGCCCACCATCATCCAGTTCGAGGACTATTGGGAGCGCAAGCTATGGCACCAGCTGACAGATCTGTTGGTTGAGTTCTTCGCCGACTCCGAAAGCGAACCGCTACGCCTGCCCTTCTATAACACCTTCATACTCAAGTTCGCCGACAAGATCAACCAACTGAAGCTCGTCGACCTGGGCCTCAAGGCCGCCGCCACGTGTAAAGACGACAAGGAGCGCCTCGCCTTTCTCACCAGCCTGGCTCAGAAGGTCGACACGGAGAACTCACAAGACGCCTTTGTCTACGCCATCGTCGCTGTCGCTCGCGTTGAGCTGCACCTACGTGATCTCGACGCCTCGCGCACCCACCTTTCCCAGGCTGAGCGCATCCTCGACTCCTTCGACTCGGTCGAGACCAAGGTCCACGCCGCCTTCTATCAGGTGAACGCCGACTACTACAAGGGTAACGCCGACTTTGCCGACTACTACCGCAACGCCCTGCTCTACCTCGCCTGCATCGACCTCTCCTCCCTCTCCCCCGAAGAGCGCAAGGGCCGCGCCTACGACCTTGGCATCTCTGCCCTTGTCTCCGACTCCATCTACAACTTCGGTGAGCTGCTGCTGCACCCCGTCCTCGATGCCCTAACCGGCAACACCGCCTGGCTGCGTGACCTGCTGCTGGCCTTCAACCGCGGTGACCTCCAGGCCTACGACAAGCTCTCCGACCACATCGACAGTAACCGCATGCTCGAGGACCACGCCGACGAGATCCGCCAGAAAATCTACCTCGCCGCTCTGACTGAGTCCGTCTTCCGCCGACCGCCTCACGAGCGCGCCATGTCCTTCGCCACCATCTCCCACGACACCAAAGTCCCCACCAACCAGATCGAGCACCTCGTCATGAAGGCTCTTTCGCTCGGACTGGTGCGGGGGACCATCGACCAGGTCGATGAGCTCGTCAATTTCACCTGGGTCCAGCCCCGCGTGCTCGACATGGGTCAGATCGCCAGCATGAGCCAACGCCTCGGCGAGTGGGGTGAGAACGTGAACAAGCTCGGCAACTGGATCGAAACCACGGGCCAGGACATCTGGGCGCCTTGATCGACTTATCACTCTCGACGTGTGCTAATAACAACTAAACGGGAAAGAAAGGAATAGAGAACATCGCGGGCTACGTACCTGTCTGTGGGCTCGTGGCGGGGTAGTCTTGGAATGAGACGAGAAGTATAATGAAAGGCTATCGACGCCGACCAAACCAATGGGTTTTGGTCTGTAAGAATAAAGTTAGATGAAGAACAAAGGCGCATCCGAAGCCTTCCCAGGCGCGAGGTCTTCAAGAAAAGAGTGAAAGCCTCCAACCCTTGCCATCTACCCTCGTGTGTTGTCCGTCCTGTCCATGTACCCAAAGACGAGCAATTGTACTACAAATGGGACCAGGTATGCTTATTGTTGAGACTCAACATATTGAGATGACAAGGGCAACAATAGGGATAGGTACTAAGATATGAATTGCATGATAACGATATCTCATGTTGCCAAACTAGTATTCCGGCCTGCTTATAGTATATAGTGACATTATCTATTTGAGCCGTGCGCCGATAGTAATCATTACGAGACATGAGTCTCGGAGTCTCATCGCTGTGTTAACCACTACTTGATATCGATCCTCCACCCGCCTCACCCTTCTACTGCACCTTCTTCTGCCTACCGCCATCGACGACGACAGGCTGACCTAGCGTAATCACACTCCCAACGATCCAAGCCGGCCACCACACACACCACACCACGAGTGGCGTATACAAACCCCACACATCCCACCCAAACGCCGCCTCCCTTAGCACCTCTTCCAACGCACCCATCGCCCCGGTGTTGCTTTCGGGACGCAGACCGTAGGCCGCTGTCCCGGCGAGAACCACAGCCACGGGGCTCACGAGGCTGAGTAGTAGCGTGAACCCATACCGCGCGCCTGCGTTACCAGGCCAAGGCCGCGCAAACGAAAGGGGGGTGGAGAACAGGCCGACGAGGAAAGCCAGGCTGAAGTTGAGCGTGGCGAGCGAGCTGAGGAACATGCCGAGGAGGAGAAGAGAGAAGGACTTGAGGAGGTAGAAGTGTTGAAGCGCAGGCGCGCGAGGTGATGTCACGCTCCAGAGGGTAGAGAGAAGTGGCGGCAAAGCCGTGTTGATGACGCCGAAGATGAGGAAAAAGGGAGCGAGGAGCTAGTTGTACTTCAGTATATGGAACAGAAACAAGGAGTAGTCGTTCTGATATTGCGAGATATGGTGAGAAGCCACAGCATTCAAATACTAGAATCTGTTGAGAGATGTAGGAAACTCACATGAGAAGGTGTATGGGTGAACACGAACAATGGCACAGCGCCAAGAAAATGACACGCAACGACAAATCCCAGAGGGAGATACAACTCTCGCTCAACAGCTGCAGAGGCGGCGGGCATCTCGATTCCGTCCTGTTTCTTACGGGCCAACGAGTCTTGCACAATGGGGGCAGCGTCCTTGCCACCACTCTTCACCCACAGCAGGATAGCCATGATGGTGAAATTGATGGCCACTAACATAGCACTCGGCAAATATGTGCCGATGCTCACGAATCGCTCCCTGTTGATAAGCAGATAAAAGAAGAAACTCTGATGGAGATGCTCGAGCAAGTTGTTCAGACTTCTGAACGTGCCCTCGACTAGTCTCCCCAGGCCCATCTCATCATGCCAGCCCTGACCTACGGGTTGAATGGTAACAGCGTCCACGTGGTAAGGAATGAAACTGCTATGCACGCCGGCAGCATGACCCAGACCTTGGTTCAACATACCGCGCAACATGGTTTTCAGGCGGTCCTGGTACTTGTCGTCTCGGTTATACGTCTCCTGGATGAACGAATGCATGCCCATCTGTCCGTTGGCGATGTTATTGACGGAATTAATTAGGTCCAGGTTGGGTAGCTGGCCATTTACGCCGTCGTAGACAATGTGCACACCGTCAAAGCGTTGGTCCTGCGGGTAGTCGATGGCGACGGCGCCCTGAAGAAGACCGGATTTGATGGGCAGAGGGGCGACGCGGGACGGATCGTGAGCATCGTGGTAAGCGTCGACCCAGGCCTGGATGCCCGCCCTGCTGTCCGGGGGAACGACGAGGATGATGTCCTTGGACCACAGCGACCAGCGCTTGAAGTAGCGGGCCAAGGTCAGAGCGAGGGCGACACCGTTGCGGTTGAACTCGTCCTTCATGTTGGACCAGGCGGAGACGAGGACGATAGCTTCGGTGGCGTCGCCGCGCGGAGCCTGCAAGATGGCGTACGCGTTCTCGCCGGCGAAGACGCTGCCGGCAGTGTGGTAGGTGAAGTTCTGGCGTCCGGTCTTGAGACCGATGCCCCTAAAGATGGCGTCGAGCTCATCGTTGATCCTGTTGGATGCATACGCACACGCTCACGGGTCAGGGGTCGGGCGCTCGTGCGGCTTCGAAACGGGAACGGGGACAGGGAGTAGAACATACTCAAGGTTGGTCTTGTTCACTAAGGCATCGAGCTCGTGCCTATAGGCGCGGAAGACGTTCTGGTCGCTTCCCCCAAAATAAGTGTGAACTTGTCCCGGGAGCAGTGCATTTTCGGAGATGTAGGTGCGTCGCGAGTAGTCGTTGAGGGGCAGCAGCAGAAGCCAGGCGACACCGACGACGATGCACGTCAGAGACAGGTACGGCGGGAGCCTCAAAAGTCGGGGGTCACGACGCAAGGTCAGTAGGGTGGCTAAGGAGGAGAGACACAGATCGTTAGCAGTGCTGGCTCCGACTGCGCATATGTTGCAGGGGAGGATGGCGAAGTAGACGGTGAGAGCGAGGGCGAGGGCGAGGGCGAGAGATTAGGTGTAGGTGAGGGCTCACAGAGTAGTCGTGGCATGGCTCTCGCGCGACCTGAGCCTCGACGCTCGTCAAAACACTTCGAGGATGGGCGCAGAGCAGGTCTCCCAAGGTGATCGAGACGAATCCATCAATTCGGACCGGAGACGGAGATGCGGTATGCGGTATGTCACTTTCACCAAAATTATAATTCCTGTCGTACCTTTTGGGGTAAGCACATGCCATCATATTCCAACAACGGCTTGTCTCCCGCTTCCCTTGCCATCCGCCAATTAATAGTCTATTAGTCTCGCACTCTCAGCCTCCAGACTATCAAACTCCTTCAGTACTGGAACAACGGCATTCTTGACCTTTCGTCACGCCTTTCATATCTCTCCTCAACGCATTTCAATACTGGTGCTAAATTGCGCCAACTACCCTATACCTAAGTTCGACACGTTACGTGCATGGTGAAAGGCAGCCAGGTGCAGTCATGGCCTCGGCCTTTCCCACTAGCCTTCCTCGTCGCCTACATCTCACTCCAGTGTTCTCACATTTCGCATGTGCAACTTCCTGTCTTCCATATTATACATGTTACCATATCGAGGCGATCGAGTCTCGATGGTAAATGCGAAGCGCATCAACACCCGCCCGTTCTGGTCCTATATCTCCGACTATGTATAGTATTAACACCCCTGAGGGAAACGACATCCCCAACGCCGCTGTCATGCAAGTTAAGAACGCAGCCTGGTCCCGTTGGCTCCTCGAAACGGAGCACTGCTCATATCAATACAAGAATACAATCCCCAGCCTCGTCGGACTCCCGCTAGGGCCCCAGCCGCTGCGTGCTTCCCATCAAGCCCACCGGCGTCGTCCCGCTGCTCGACGTGTTCGACGGCAGCACCCCGAACCGTCCGTACGTCTGATGGTCCACACTGATGTAGTGTGGTAGCCGCCCCAGCAGGTTCAACCGCCCTTCTAGCCACCGCAGCGCCTTCTCCGGCGGCGCCAAAACTTTGAGGTAGCCAAGACCAACTATGTATCATGTCAGTCAGTCTAGCCGGGGCATGTTGGGGCCGCGGAGGGTTTCCGGGCGGCTTACAGAGATAACCCGTGCCAACGCCGCACAGGTGGCCGATGAAGCTCGTGCCGGGAATCAGGGCCTCGACAACGAGCACCATGAACAGCGGCGTTGTCCACGTCGGCACGTGGTGTGTCCCGATGACGAGGTGTGGATTCGTCTTGTATGTGCGAATGGCCTCCACGCCGAGCAAGAGGAAGACCCAGATACTATGTTTGGCCACCTCCGGTCAGTATCTGCAAATAGAGCGGACACTAGACATAGCCCGTACCTAGCTCCCATAACAGGAGTATTCAGTTGGAATACAAGTCGTTCCAGGACAACGTAGACGAGAGCCGGTATCGTGGTTAAGGCTGGGGATGGGGGGCGTGAAATGTTAGCTAAGGCTCCCCTGATCGCTTGGCAATCAGATGTGGTCATGGTGGGACTCACGGCCGAAGAATAGGGCGAGCGAGGTCAACGTGCCGAACTCGGTCTCAAAGCGCTCCAACAGGGGTGTCAAGGCGAGTATGTTGAAGAGTGTGTGGAGAAAATTTAGATGTATTAGGGGAAATGTATTTACTCGATACACTGATGCCCCAAGTTAGCATGTTTGCCGAATCCTTTTAAATCTCGTGAAGCAGGCTTGGGCATACTAGTGGTTATGCCCATCTCGTTCGGTATGAGAGATCCCCATTGTTGAATGTCGAGGACAGACTGGAAGCCGGCGAGCCAGAAGGCGACCATGGCGACGACCATGGCCCGCGTGAAGAGTGGGAGGCGTAACAGATAGGAGCGCGCCCTGGCGGCATTGAAGGAGGGAACGTTGGGCATCGCGATTGACTGATAAAACAAGTAGTCGAAAAGAAAGTTGGTAGCGTCAAGACGGCGTGGTGGCAGTGGGCAAAGAGATGCCGTCGAATGATAACGTGAGGTCGGGTTGAGCGAGTGAGCCTTGAGCCTGCGCTGGGGGGCACGAGGCGCGCTCGCGCTTGAGGATCCGGGGGAACTACGACGATTTCGTTTCGGTTGATAGGCCGTGGGAAGGGGAAGTGTGCTTTCGACCGGGACGAACGACTCAGCTTTGGAAGGAGTGAATGATAGGTCTTTGGCAGCCTCGAGAAGCACGGCAGCTCGTGGGCGAGAGCTGGAGGAGTCGCAGAAGAGATGCCACGCTGTGCCGACGTCTGTCTTTTTTTCCCGCGGCGTTGAACTCGCCGCTTTCCAGCAGTCGGCACCCCTGCCGCAAGCCTGCACCGCCAGACCCACCCATTCTGTCAGGTCGCGCAACATCCGAACTTCAGTCTGACCGATGGTGCATGAGAACGCAAGCATCTACGAGTATAGGTAGCTGTGTGTATACACTTATGACCGAATCGTAATCTGATCTCAATACATTGCAAGTGCTCTCACGGCTTACAGACTCCGTTGCACGCAGTCCTTGTTATGAGCAAACGACCTTGCGGACCACCACGCATCATACGATGCTTTGTTGAATTTCTCATGGCCTTTCAAACCACAGATTGCTCGGCATATGGCTGGGCAATATAGAGGAACGGGTAATGTCTTTTAAAACAAGGTATCTTCCATAACTGTCACTTTGTACAAACTAAAAGAACTGATGGTCCCGTCAAGTATGCTACCCATAACCCAGAAAAAATGAACCTGTGACACCTGCGGTACTAGTGTTGTACTAATCTAGAAAAGCATACTCATAATGCACCGATATGCAGGTTCCCCTCCTCTAAGCTAGCCATTACTCGCTGAGCCGCTTCGACGCTCGCCGCCCCTCGCCGAAGACATCTACGCGTTCATCTTGGCCATCGTGTTCAGCGCACTGCCGTTCTTGAACCACTCGATCTGGGGCTCGTTGAACGTATGGACGAGCTTGACGTCGAACGTCTCGCCACTCTTGGGGTGCACGCGCAGTGTCATGGGCTGGCCAACGGCGAGCTCAGTGCAGAGGAGATCGACCTTATCCTCGGGCTTGATCTTCTCGTAGTCGGCGGGGTCGGCAAATGTTAGGGGCAACATGCCCTGCTTCTTCAGGTTGGTCTCGTGGATACGGGCAAACGATCGGGTGATGATGGCAAGACCACCCAGGTGGCGGGGCTCCAGAGCGGCGTGCTCTCGGGAGCTGCCCTCGCCGTAGTTCCAGTCACCAATGACAACCCACTTGATGCCTTGGGCCTTGTAGTCACGGGCGACGTCGGGGACGCCTGCCCACTCGCTGTTGGTAACGTTTTTGACCTTGTTGGCCTCACCGTTCGCCTCATTGATGGCACCGATCAACATATTGTTGGAGATATTGTCCAAATGGCCACGGTACTTGAGCCACGGACCGGCCATCGAGATGTGATCGGTCGTGGTCTTGCCCTGGGCCTTAATCAGGATGGGCATGTCCAAAGCATCTTTGCCGTCCCATGCCTCGAAAGGTGAGAGGATCTGGAGACGATCGGACGAGGGTGAAACCTGAACCTGGACAGTCGAACGGTCGGCGGGGGGGGCTTGGTAGGTATCTTGGCCGGGGTCGTATCCGCGGGTGGGGAGACCATCGCCAGTGGGAGGAGCCAACTTGAACTCCTTTCCGTCCTTGCCCTTGAGCGTATCGGTGAGAGGGTTGAAATGGAGGGAGCCAGCAATCGTCAGGGCAACAACCAAATCTGGCGAGGTGACGAAAGAGTGGGTGGCAGGGTTACCGTCGTTTCGACCAGTGAAGTTACGGTTGTAGGAAGAGAGGATGGAGTTAGGAGTTCCCTTCTCCACGTCACTGTAGCAGATGTAGTTTTAGTATGTTGAGTACTCATAAGGATTAGTGTTATGGCTTACGTTCGCTTCCACTGGCCGATACAAGGACCGCAGGCATTGGCAACAACAGTACCACCGAATTCCTCAAAGGTCTGCAACTGTCCATCACGAGCAATCGTCGCTCTGATCTGCTCGGAGCCAGGAGTGACGAGGAAAGCAGCCTTGGCCTTGATACCATGGTCCATAGCATCGCGAGCAATGTTGGCAGCGCGACTCATATCCTCGTATGAGGAGTTGGTGCAAGAACCGATCAGACCGACCTTGAGCTCTTCGGGCCAGTTGTTGGCCTTGACGGCGGCGGAGAACTTAGAGATGGGAGTGGCCAAGTCGGGAGTGAAAGGCCCATTGATGTGAGGCTCAAGCTCACTCAGATTGATCTCAATGACCTCGTCATACTCGGCACCCTCATCGGCGCGGAGATCCTTGGCATACTGACGGGCGAAATCGCCAATAGCGGATCGCTTTGTAGCAGCCAGGTAGTCGTACATACGGTCGTTGAACGGGAAAACAGAGGTTGTAGCACCAATCTCAGCACCCATGTTGCAGATTGTGCCCATACCAGTGGAGGAGAGCTTGTCAACGCCGTCTCCGAAATACTCAACAATGGCACCAGTACCACCTTTGACGGTAAGAATGCCAGCAACCTTCAGGATAATATCCTTGGGAGCGGTCCAGCCGGACATCTCACCCGTAAGCTTGACACCGATGAACTTGGGGGCCTTGAGTTCCCACTGTTTTGAACAGAGTCAGTACATTAAAAGCTTCTGGCAGAACCTGAAATTGCGACTGCTTACGGGAAGGTTGGCCATAACATCGACGGCATCAGCACCACCAACACCAATAGCGCACATACCCAGACCACCAGCGTTGGGGGTGTGAGAGTCAGTGCCGATCAAGAGACCACCGGGAAAAGCGTAGTTCTCGAGGAGGATCTGGTGGATAATACCAGAGCCAGGGCGCCAGAAACCGATGTTGTACTTGGCGCAAGCAGAGGATAAGAAGTCATAAACTTCCTTGTTGATGTTGATGGCGTTGGCAAGGTCCTTCTCCCCGCCTACCTGGGCCTCAATCAAGTGGTCACAATGAACGGTGGAAGGGTTGGCGACCTTGTCCATGCCGGCGGACATGAACTGCAGAATGGCCATCTGAGCAGTAGCGTCCTGACAAGCAACGCGATCGGGGCGCAGCTTGAGGTAGGAGACACCTCTCTGGATGTCCTGGCCATGAGGATCGTCTAAATGCGAGTAGAGAATCTTCTCGGCGTATGTGAGAGGGCGGTTCAGGCGCGAGCGAACAACGGCCAAGTTTTCAGACATCTTCTTATAGTTGATGAAGTTGCCTTCTTCCCAGTTGTTCTGCTTGACCTAGATGGTTGAGGGAAATATTAGCGCCTGCAAGGTGGTCGCGCGAACAGCTGCCGCGGATGCCCTGGCTGGCAGGGTTAAGCACTTGCCTTCTGGTCAAGAGGAGAGTCAGTGACAGTGGCCATAGTTCTGCGCAGGCTGAGATTGGCCATGACCCGCGAACGGGCGACACTGCCCAGGACCTGTCGTGAAGCCAACATGGTGAGAGGGTGGCGGTCCTGAGAGGTAGCGAATGTGGCGACGTGAATACAGCAATTGAGCTCTCCCGGGGGTATCGACAGAGTGGAGAGGGCGAATCAATCGCAGGCAAGCCTCCGGGGAAACAAGAAGAGGAATGGGAAGTGAGAAAGAAGAGGTTTAGGAAATATAGGTTGATGCGATGCTGGTAGAAAAGGCGAGGTGGAGAGGGCGACGAAAGTTGGATGGAGCCGAGCAAGCTGTCGCTGTGTCGCTGCTGGGGGCAACCTTTCGGCTGGCCGAAGGGAGTACCGTATTTTGGGGGGGTTAGAGCCTGGAGGTACCGAGAGGCAACCTCTACGGATGTACCTAGGCGGGCAAGCAGGACGGCAGGAGCTGAGCTGCCTGGTACTGAGGCGGTACTGCAGAGCTTCTCCACCGCCAGCCGACGCACGCACCACATGGTCATGGCCGGTCGAAAGGACGAATCAGAACGCACTTAATTACTCTCCAGCGTTGTTTTTGGACTGTCCCGATCAGGCGTGACCTCACCTACCCCGTTGCAAGTTTGATGCACGACTACGTTGTTACGGGCATTACCGGTACCTGGTAGTTCCCCCATATCGCGATCTCGGGCTTGATCTACTAGTAATATGCCTCTTTCTGTTCTCTATCCCGTACAGACGAGACAGACACCTGTGCATCGAACAGATCTGTAATGTGGATGTGGAGAAGCATGATAGCGGCTATTTCGTAGCTCAGTCACGTATGTACAGCGGAAGCACGGATAACGTTGCACGCACTGATCAACCGTGTTCAGTTTCCGGGCTTGTCGATTGCCTGGTTGCGTGTGATAGCACCTTTCTATTATGCCGCCAGCCACTCCCGCAGTGTCTTTCGGGCTCTTCGTGAGGGTTGGATCTAAATGTACGCCCTTTCATATTGAAACGCCTCTGTGCGGCTTCCCATGAATCAGACATCACACAAGTTGTCATTCACATGTCTTGTGGCTGATAATGACTGGTAGGCTGTTGATGTCTTCACTGACAACAGATATATAATTTAGACTATGTCCGCAGCTTCACTTTTCGTTCCCCCCAAGCCCCCCTCCCCCCAAAAAAACCTATGGGACAACACAGAAAGTATACAGGGCCGACATGGAGGCAGATGCCTACCTTATGTACATGTCCAGTTCGTACATACCTACTTACATACATGTATGTACCTTAGGTATGGACAGATTACATATTAGTACCCAGATACGTAAAGGTACCTAATACCCTCGGCTGTATCCTGGTCCCGCTGACAGCTGAGGTCCCACATGCATAGGATGTCCCGAGCATTGCAGCTCTTCACAACGAGTCAGGACACTCACGAGTCACGGTCAACAGTCCTCGACCTGCTTGCCTGGCTATCCAGAATGTCATGTCGTTTAAGTGATCTTCCTAGCAAAAAGCCCTTGCGTTACAATGGGCCTGGAAGCCCTTTTAACCAAGTGATTATGCTAGCTTGCCGATCAAGCAAAAGCAGTTGGGCAATGCACGTCATTCACTTCAAAAAGTCACATTGGTTATGAGATATAACGGTTGTTTGAGCCTTCACGGCGCAATATTGCAGCTCCACCACCCCAGCTTTACCCACATGCTCTCTGCTCCCATGTGAAACAGACAACAGACAAAGCAGCCACATGTAGCGAAATCTTTGCAGGGTCTGGAGATCACCGGTGGGGTCGGTCTCTTTTCAAATAATGAGACAGCCAATAGTCAGGTCGCGGCGAAATTTTGCCTCGGTGTAAACATATGTGGACTCCTACCTACTCGGTAGTATGTAGTACACTATGAAGTTCCGGTCGGGCAGCTCCGATGCACTGTTGTCGGATCGTCCGCTGCACCCTCGTGGAGGGATAATCGGGGCTCCGATGCGAAGGCAGCTCCTTGTTGGAAGGCTGATGCCAACAGTGAAAACCATTTTAGATAACCGTGATCAAGTGAGATCCCAGGTGTTAACGCGCAACCTTCTCCAGTCGTTCCTGAACATGACAAACTGAAACCATTGTCACTTCCATCAGCTGCTAAGATTAGTATTGTGTCTTCTGATTCATGCCATTGATACGGTCTATCGCATATTGCCCGTTGGACATAATTCCTGTGACTATGTGGCTATTTCATATCAACAATGGGCAGCCAAGGCGGCGTATCATGGTTGAAGCCGACAGCCTGTGAAGAAATGTGGCGCGGACAGGATAGAGTCAGCCACGTCCCGGGTACCCCCTGCGGCTTACCACAGCCACATTAAAGCAACAGCCCACTAAAAAATTGTGGTTGCTGCCGATCTAGACGGGGATTTCTTGGACACCAGCCGAACAGCACTTCCAGATCCGCCAGCTACCATTCACGTGTTTGCAACAACGACAAAAGCGCTACAGATCAACCAGTTATTTCAGTCACAACCGCGGGACGCCACAATTCAGCATGGGAGTCGCCAACAAGAAAACGCTTACCAAGACTCGTCGCAAGACAAGAGACCTCGACCAGATCAAGGCCGATCTCCTTTCCCCCAAGCACCTGACTCAATACCAAGAGACAAAGTCGAAAGAGGATCTTCCAGGCTTGGGCAGATGGTACTGTGTCGAATGCGCAAAGTGGTATGATACCGAGGTCAATCTCATCTTCCACCGCAGGGGGAAGCCGCACAAGAGAAGGTACAGTGTAGAGCAATTTTAGTCGGTTGTTGACTAAGACACATGGCAGCCAACATTTGACTAACACATACATCCTACATAGGGTCAAGGCACTGAAAGAAGAACCCTACTCGCAGAAGGAGGCCGAGGCGGCCATTGGCTTGGGCACTGACAACAGCGAACCGCAGCATAACACCGCTGCTGATCACGAGATCGAGATGGCTACCTGAGCGACCGAGACCCGTGCCAAGTTTCTAGACACTACATTATACCAAACACGTTTTCACATCGCTTTGACCCGGCGACATCTCTGTTAATGATCAGGGCGAATCGCCCTACGGACATCACATCCTGACTGTAGCGCGTCTCAAGGGCCGTTAAGATCCGATAGAACCAATGCAATGAGTTGGCGGTGCACGCAGCTTATGTTCTCCATCGGAGAGGGGGGGGGGAGAACAGAGTAGGGTCATCTCAGCCCGCGAGCTCGAGGGCGCTGGAGGCCACTGGTACGGCCACGACCGGTAGTGCCACGTCCTCTAGACTGGGTGCCACCTCGCGCAGGTGCGGACATTCGTGACTGTCGGACTTCCGGGGTTGCGAAGCTCTTGGGGTTTGGTTTGGAACTGGAGGTGCCTGGAGGGTTGTCGACAAAAGACATGTCGGTAGTCCTAGAAAGACGATCAGATGAGATAGCCTAGAAGTTAGCGGTGGGGAGGAGTCAACGAATTACATGAAGGTTGTTTCGCCATCTGTTTCGCCACGTTCCGTGCTTCTAGATCGAACTGTGAAATGGTCTCGTGTCAGTCTGGGCGCTACGGGGAGGGTGTAAATGTGCAATCCGTAATGATAGCATGTCGTACCAGGCTGGTTCTCGTTGCTGTGTTTCGCTCTACGAAATGACTCGGCCACTGGCCCCTTTGCGCGTGACATCAGCAGTTGGCCGGCTAAAGGATCCAGGGTCGGGGTTACTTCAGGAAAGTCGATGCAAAAGGCGTTCATGTTTAAGCCATAGAGGAAGCTGGCGAAGCTCTCGCCAAAGCGGGCCAGACTCTCGTGCATGAGTTGGAAATGCATCATGTTGGCTTCGAGATCGGCGACAGCATCGGAAAGCTCGGCGAAGGCGGGCTCGAAGGCGTTGAGTGGGAAAGGGTCGTGTCCGTCAACGCCTCGCTGGGCAGAATCGCAGAACGAAGAGCGGGAGGAGGGGCGTAGAGGCGTGGTGGGACGGGAACGCGATGTTGAGCGCGGTCGTCGGCCGCTGTCTGGGGCGTCACTGGTCGACATGTGGCCAAGGTGTGCAGAAAGCAGAGGTATAAGCATAGAGGAGCTCGACGCAGAGAGAGAGCTACGAGACTTGATTAGCTACATCCATTGCGACAGGAAAGAAGCCTTTTACCACCTTGGGTAGTAGATTATGATGTGTGTTTCTCTCGTCACACAAGTCAACAATCACTGGAACATCGGGTCGCCTCCTCCAATTCATGCGGGGTCACCGACCGGGGAGGTGGTCGGTACACATAGATTCCCTGGGCTGCGGGGTTGCCGAGTCTAGGTTCTGTGGTCCGTCTACGTACTGTACATAGTCCATCCTGCCAAGCACGTGCTCACTCTTGTTTTCTATATTTTCTAAGGTACCGCCAGTCGCCAAGCTCTTTGCTGCGTGGCTGCTCTTTGCAAAGCCAAGTAATGATTCCCTGATCAGGTGATGTAAATATATGTGTTTTGCACCAAGAGTCAAGAGGTACAAGGTACGTACGTTTGCAAGACGAATCGTGAATAACGTAAGCCGCACGTAAGGTACCGAATGCGAAGGCTTTTCTATCTATCAAAGACAACTCTGTCTTGTGGCTCGTTCTTATCTCCAGCGCCATATACCTACCTACCTTAGGTATGTGCAGTCTGCCGACCCTAGAGGAAGCAGAGGGTCGAAGCCGTTGGTTGAGAGCGCGTGGGGAACTGAAGAGCGAAACAGGAGTACGTATTATGTGGCTCATGGTACCCATTACACGCAATGAAAACGGCCTCTCATCAACCCTACATAGTCTACAGAAGTTGAGCTGTGTAAATGCAATTTCTCAGCTCATGGAGTCGGTCACAAGTCAGTCACACCACGAACAGGAGAACGCATGTATGGCAACATGGCCGGGTTGATTCACAGTCTGTCTTCTAGTGCATATATGCCGTAGGTAGTTCCTGTCAACGGTCATTGATCTGTTAGCGTGCCCTCCAAATCTGCGGGCATTGCGGCATGATTGGCAGGCGCGCAGGATCCATACTACCTACTCCCCCCTCATGACTCTGCGCTTTCGTGCTCAGACATCTTCATTCTTTTCTTGACCGGAGCAGCACATACCTCAGCTCTGGGTAATGCTGAAGACTGTTGCAAAGTGATTGCTTGAAGCGAGCCCTTCTCGCATTGCAACGTAGTTCCATTGATGACAATTGCTGGCCCTAGCAGTCGCTGTTTTTATCGTCACTGCTTTTGGTCTCTCACGGCTCGCCCGGATATTGCGTTATGCGAACGCCACTCCATGATCAACTTTCGCCGCCTCTGCAGCTCATCAAGACCCCTTAGCCCCTTCACATATCAATCGCAGCTGACCCCTCGTTCCGTCGCTGTCTCTGGCAACCACTCTTTATTGCGCACATGCCCGCCTCCCTGCGCCAAACACGCGACCTACATTCCCCAGCAGCCGCGGCTCTTAGACACTGCTCCGCGCGTTGCATTGCTTCCGCCCATCAACAAGGTCCCTTCTCCTCTCCACGCACGTTGCGTGCATTCTTCTCTACGAACCGCCCTGCTCCCTGCGGCCTCTCTCATTGATCTCTCTCCTTCTCGGGTCGTGGGTAATCAAGAACACCTTCGCAGCCAGACCGCATCTGCACTATATCTACTGCCGTTTGTGGTTGCTGCGGTCGTTCTCTACAAATTCGGCATCGTGAGCGCACCGCCGCTTTCTTCGAACCACAGCCAGGACCACGAAGTCCAGTTGGGAGAAGACAGTGACGAAATGGCAGCCCTTCCAGGCAGGCCGGGGAACTTAACCCCCGAGGAGGAGGAGAAGCTGCGCAAGTTTTGGGAGATGTTCTTGCAACTCTGCGGTGTCTATGAGGAAGACGGTGCCGATAATGACAGTCCTGTCCCCCTCGCGTCTCAGGGCAAACAGGCGACGGCGGGCTCGGAAAAGCCCAAGAAGAAGCGACTCGGTCTTTTCAAGAAAAAAAAGGCCAAGGAGAATAGTGGGTCCGATAAGGACGCTGTCGAGACACCCAAGTCCAGCGATGTGGAAGACAAATGGGGCGAAAGCAAGGCCTATCACGAAACACTGGCCAAGCACTCACCTGAAGCCATCCGCGCTACCATCTGGTCTATGGTGAAGCACGATAATCCCGATGCGCTGCTCTTACGCTTCTTGAGGGCGCGTAAATGGGACTTGCAAAGGGCTCTTGTCATGATGATCTCGTCTATGAATTGGAGACTGTCCGAAATGCACGTGGATGATGAGATCATGGTGAAGGGAGAAGAGCATCAACTATCCGAGGAAAAGAGCAGTGATGACGCTACCAAGAAACATGCAAGCGATTTTTTGGCTCAAATGCGTCTCGGCAAGAGTTACAACTACGGTATTGACAAGACGGGGCGACCAATCTGCATCTGCAGGGCGCGACTGCACAAAGCCGGCGAGCACTCTGAGCAATCCCTCGAGCGCTACACTGTGTACCTGATCGAGACAACACGATTCCTTCTGGAGCCCCCTAATGACACCGGCGTAAGGATTTCAGTTGCCTTGCGTATGCTGCGTGCGTGCGCTATTTCTATTCGGGTCAATGCTGACCCCTGGCATAGTGTGTTATTTTCGATTTGACTGGATTCTCGCTTGCAAACATGGTAAGTCTGAGGACGCGACAGCAAGCTCGGGCCAGGCTGACACAAAGCAGGACTATACCCCAGTGAAGTTTATGATTCGATGCTTCGAGGCCAATTATCCCGAGAGCTTAGGCATAGTGCTTGTACATAAGGCACCGTGGGTGTTCCAAGGAAAGTGAAGACTTGTAGTGTTAATGTCATGCAAAGCCAACTAATAGTTCAAATAGGCATATGGAAGATCATTCGCGGATGGTTAGACCCAGTGGTGGCGAACAAAGTCAATTTTACCAACAACATAAAGGATCTCGAGGCCTTCATTGACGTGGACGAGCTCCCGACAGAACTAGAGGGCACTTCGGGCTGGAGCTATCGATACGTCGAGCCGTTGGCCGGCGAGAACGACAAGATGAACGACATGGAAACCCGACACAGACTCCTAAAGGAGCGTGAGGCCATCTACGAGGAGTATGAAAGTAAGACGATAGAGTGGCTCAACGAGTCGGACGCCTCAAAGCGCACAACCATCAACACCGAGCGATCCTCGATTGCCAAGAAGCTTAAAGAGCAATACTGGCAACTCGACCCCTACGTCCGGGCGAGATCCCTGTACGATAGAGTGGGCATGCTCAAACCCGGTGGCAAAGTGGACTATTATTCATCGTGGGAGACGCCGAAAAAGACGGCGGCGGAGAAACCTACGAATGGGGCTCCCGCAGCGGCGACCGCTGATGATGATGTTGATTAGCATTTTATCTTACTCAGATGAACTGGAAGGTAGAAGTATCGAGACAGTAAAGCCAAGAGTATATCACACGCGGGAGATTTTGGTGGCACCCTGATGACTTTGTTGCATGCTACGAAAGCCGAAGCTCGGCATCGAAATGCAATGCCATAGAATACAGCACAGCATAGCCCCACATTCACATCTTGGATTTGACCTCCTCGAAATAGACCTTCAGAGCCTCCATATCCGCGGGCTTCGTGGGCCACCCGACTCCCAGTCCTTCGGCTTCACTGGGCTTGGGGATCTGTGAGGTTTGTCAGTGAGCCGAGCTCCGCACATTGTCTGGGGGAGAAGGGTGCGATTGTGGTCTCTTACCATGTGGAAATGAACCTACTGCGTGTCAATAATGTAGTCATGACAGATTTGGCTTGGAAGCATGGGACATACGTGGTCAACAACCTGGTGAGCAATCCGGCCATTATTCTGCAGGATGTTGTAATCTTCAGCCCCGGTAGCATTAACGAGCTTCTTGGCCACGGGCTGTTCATACATGTCAGACCATGCCTAATTTGTGTATATATACCGTGTGTTCCGCCTATTGAGGACCGAAAAGTCCACTGCCTGACATGGCAAAGTCTCCAGGACGGAGTAGAAAAGAGGGAAGGGAAGCTTGACTTACTAGAACCTCGGACAGGTGCTCGTCAGGAATATCCGTGAGCTTAGCGCCGTGAAACTTGGGGATGACGAGCTACTCGAACCATCAGCAACGGCACGCAGAAAGCAACGCAGGCAATGCCGCGCGCTGTGCAGCTGGAAGCAGGTAGCGTACAGCATGGCCCTTGGATATGGGACCGATATCGAGAAAAGCAAGAGTCTTATCGCTCTCAAAGAGCTTGAAGCAGGGGATGTCGCCTACAACGGACACGTTAGCCACACATGATGGTTCCAGAAGCGATCGCTGCCAAGGCGTTGAAAGTCTAAACAGTGAGGGGTGCCAGACGAAGGGATCAAGTTTCACTTTCGGGGCTTCACGGCTCAGCACGATCTAACTTGACTCACCCTTGATGATTTTGCAGAAGATGCAGGATGCCATTTTGGATGACATTTGTGCAAGACAGGAAGAAGAAGTGCGAAAGAGTAGGAGGACGGAGTGACACTGCGAGTACTCCTGTAGGTAGGTTAAGCCAGAGGACGCCAGAGGAGATCATGCAGCCCGTGATGTAAGTCGGTATTTCGGCATCTTCAAGCTGCAACTGCTGATAACCTACGGTACCTAGCACCTATCCTTACTCCTAGGTGGGCCGGTCCGCTGCCGGGTAGCGTCTGCGGGTAATCCCCGGCAAGGCACACCCAATCAGAGCCCACGGGATGGAGAGCTTTATAAGGCCACTTAATCGAACGGCTCGTTGGAGTGGGATTGAATAACTGAACAAACTGTATGCCTTTTACCTACAGTCTCCGTGTCCAACCCAACTTACTCCACTATACAATCTTTGGACAAACCAGCGAACCGCGCGTTCGATTTTTGGCATTGCTTCAAACTTTTCAATTTTCCCCCTCCCCCCCCTGCCTTACTTACGAACGTCTCTTCTTACCTTCATTTCTCAGTCGCAACGTAATAGGTTGACAGGTTCGTCCTCGACATCGCCCAAAGTGCCTTGTCTTGTAGGCTGTATGTGAGTACTATTTGTGTGCGCAGGCCGCTAGATATGGCGTTCAGGAAATATGTCCCCAAATCCCGAAGCTCGCAGCCAGCGCAGATGCTGTCCAGCAGACGATCCGAATGCCTCGACAACAAGCAATGGTTGTCGTCGCCACCTTGGGACGTCGGGCTAGAAAGAAGTGAAGAGGTGTCCCGATCGTTGTCGGAGGCAGGACGAGGGACATGTTTTCGAGCTTTGGCGAAGTGTGATCTGTAGGGATGTCGATTTCGGACGGCGCAGACAGGCGAGACGGGACTGGGCACAGTCTGGCATAGGTCGTCTTAGGTTCCCCGCCGAGCTTATTATTAGCTGTGCGCTGGCACCGCTGACAGGTGGCATTACGTCAATTGCATCTCGTTGGTTGTCGACACCTCAACTGTTTCACTTTCATCGTGTATTTCCATGCAAGTATCGTAGACGCATTAACATCTCGAGAGGGCGAGAATCTAGATAGCACTCGCTTGGGCAACAGAGACAGCAGACCCGCCCATTGCCAACGAAATGCCGCCGCACGAAGGTCTAGTTCACCAGCAGCAATATGACTGGCGGGACAGCAATGTGGAGTTCATTGGCACCGAGATCGACCACAAGGTCAAGTACAACTCAGCAGCAACGGAACCGGCCTGGCTGGGCGTAGGCGAAGCGCCGGGGCTCAAAGTTTGGCGTATAGAAAGCTTCGAGGTTGTTGCCTGGCCAGAATCCAGCTACGGCGACTTCTACGAGGGAGATAGCTACATCGTCTTGCACTCTTATAAGGTAGGCACCAAGAACGGCCACGAACGGCTCGCCCACGACATCTTCTTTTGGCTTGGGAACAGTACGACACAAGATGAGGCTGGCACGGCGGCTTACAAGACGGTTGAGCTTGATGAGTTCCTCCATGGCATTGCTACGCAGCACCGAGAACTCCAAATAGATCCCTCCGATGATTTCGTGGCACTGTTCCCACGCATCCGCATCCTATCGGGCGGCGTGCGCTCAGGATTCACACACGTCGAGGCCGAGGAGCCAGGAGAGAAGTTGACGCTGCTACGAATCTTCAAGCACCCATCGGCCAAGAAAGCCGACTCCATCATGGTGCACGAAGTGGCGCCGACGTGGAAGAGCCTGGATGCGAACGATGTGTTTGTGCTGGACCGCAACGACAAGGTTCTTGTCTGGCAGGGCAAGAACTGCAGTCCGATGGAGAAGGCCAAGGCGGCGCAGGTAGTCCACGATATGACGATGGCAAAGCGCGTCGACGTCGAAGTCCTGTCGCAGACCGAGTCACGTTCGCGGACGGTTGTCAACATATTGGGCGGCGAAGATGCGCAAGAGCCATTTGAATGCCGTCGTCCCGTTGGATCTCACACGGCGCGGCGACCTCGCAAGTTATGGCGCCTCTCAGATGCCTCGGGCGAGCCTGACTTCTCCATGGTCCGGGAGGGGACGGGCATGAGCGAAGCAGATCTGGATGGCAACGACGTGTTCCTCTTGGACACGGGCGGTAGCATCTGGGTGTGGATTGGTGCACAAGCAAGCAGGGCCGAGAGGACCCTGTGGCTCAAGGTAGCAGAAAGATATTGCAAGGTTGCAGGCGCACAAGAGAGCAGCAGAGAGACGTACTTGTCGCCAGTTGCCAAAGTGGCCCAAGGTGCGGAGAGCGCGGCGTTCGTCAGGGCTCTGGAGGCATAGAATCTGGGTCTGCTTTTACTACCATGTTGCGAATATTCCGTAAGGTTCCCATCGGGCCCTCAGGCCGTTCCTAAGACCCTGGAAGTCCCGTCACTACCTACTTGCCGGCAGGGAACAAGACCAATGGCACCCCCAAGTAATACAAATAAATGCCTAGACGCCGGAGCAGAGGGCGTATAGCGCTTCAGTCACGATTTGAGCATAGGTACATGTAGTTATTTGACCTGATGCTCGAACTGAACTGTCCTTCTGTTTCTGAGCTGCGGCCTGGCGAAGACTCAGAAATGACAGTGAGTGGATAAGCCGTTAGGTAACTTGTATGTGTCGCGTGGTTTGTAACTTTGTCCAACCCAGCCCGGCGCGATCAGCAGCTTTGTTGCAGCAGCTCCGCACGATTGGATACGTCGGCGTTGTTAGCGCGTGGAACCCCTGAAAGTTCAAACGGGTACATCTCCATACTCCGTCCCTACTAATGCTGCATGTGGACACAAAACGCCGGCGCCCTGATCACTTCAAAACAGGATCGTACTCAAGGAAACACTTGGTCGCCGATGATACCTTCATACAGTTCTCCTCCTAATCCAGGGTCGTCCTGTTGGTCCTGTTGGTCTTGTTCTTGTTCTTGTTCTTGTCCTCGTCCTCGTCCTCGTCCCGGTCTCGACTCCGCGGTCAGTCTTGTGCATCAGCGCGTGGCGTGCCGATGAGACGTCCACATCAACTACCAGAATAAGGATAACAATACCTTCGACGATGGATCTGAACGAAGTCCACGCCTACGTCGGCACGTCGCTGCAGCGCCTCTTCGAGGCCTTCCAGAAGGTCCCTGGCAGCGCCGTGCTGATCCGCTACATCCAGTCGAGCTACCAGAACGACCCCATCCGCTCCGCCATCGAGCTGGTCCTCGTCATCTTCTTCGTCCGCTACCTGCTGTCGCCCTCCTACCCGACCCACGGCTCCAACTACATCAAGCTGCGCGAAGACGAGATCGACGAGCTGGTCCGCGACTGGGAGCCCGAGCCCCTCGTCCCCGACCAGACGCCTTTCGAGGAGGCCGAGGCCGACCGCGTCCCCGTCATCGTCGGTCCCACGGGGCCCCGCGTCAAGCTGGCCACCGGCAAGACCGTCGTCAACCTTGCCTCCTACAACTTCTACAACTTCAACGCCAGCGAGAGCATCCGCGAGAAGGCCATCCAGACCCTGCGCACCTACGGCGTCGGCCCCTGCGGCCCCCCGCAGTTCTACGGCACCCAGGACGTCCACATGCACACCGAGGCCGACATCGCCTCCTTCCTCGGTACCCAGGCCAGCATCGTCTACGCCCACGCCTTCTCCACCATCACCAGCGTCATCCCCTCATTCTGCAAGCGTGGCGATGTCATCGTCGTCGACAAGATGGTCAACTACTCCATCCGCAAGGGGCTCGAGGCCTCGCGCAGCACCATCCGCTGGTACAAGCACAACGACATGGACGATCTCGAGCGCGTCATGAAGAAGGTCGTCCAGGAGCAGGCCAACAAGAAACTCCTTACCAGGCGGTTCATTGTCACCGAGGGCCTGTTCGAGATGCTGGGCGACTGCTCCGATCTGCCCAAGCTTGTGAGTATTCATTCTCAGGTGGTCATTGTGACACGCAGCTCCTCCGACATGCTAACAACAGCGCCATCTAGATTGACCTCAAAGAAAAGTACAAGTTTCGCTTGGCCCTCGACGAGACCAACTCCTTTGGCGTGCTTGGCCGCAATGGACGCGGTCTCACTGAGGCCCAGAACGTAGACTCGGAAGCAGTTGACATGATCATCGGCTCCCTATCAGGTCCCCTCTGTGCAGCCGGCGGCTTCTGTGCGGGATCTACGGATGTCGTGCGGCACCAGCGTATTAATGCTATGGCCTATACCTACTCGGCCGCTCTCCCGGCCATGTCTGCTGTAACTGCCAGCGAGACCTTGAATGTACTACAATGTAACCCCGACATTCTTATCCAGTGCCGCGAGAACATTCGTGCTATGCGCGCCCAGTTAGACCCCCGGAGTGACTGGGTCATGTGTACGAGCGATCCCGAGAATCCCGTCATGATCCTCGTCTTCAAGCCAGACGTCATTGCGACCAGGGCACTGAGTATCGAAGACCAGGAGCGGCTGTTCCTGGACTGTGTTGAAGAGGTAAGCTAGCCTAGGACTCTGCCCGCCTACCCCTTTCAAAGTCCGTATCAATCTTACCAGTTCCATAGTCCCTCAACAACGGCGTTCTCATAACACGCCTGAAAACCATGCCTCTGATCAGTAGCCTCGGTCCTAAGGACACCGACGTGAATGTACAACCGGCACTTAAGGTTTGCATCACCTCTGGGCTCTCCAAGAAGGAGATCGAGAAAGCGGGCGTGACGATCCGCCACGCCATCACGAAGGTCATGACGAGGAAGACGAACCGCCCATCGTCGGCCAGCTAGATTTTAGGATGGCCGGATGGGACAGTACCGGGTAACGATAGGCATAGATGACGATAAGGGAATGGAAATGGCATTTACATAGCAATGCATTAGACTATGGAACTGAACTACGACACTATATATTAATCGCTAATACATGACTTGAAAGGGTCCGTCACAATTGCGCCTAATCATGGGAGCTCTAAGTCTCGAAAAAGCGGTGTCACACCGCGCACTCGCCATAAGATCCGGCGTACGTTTCCCATGTATGAATCCGCTATACTCAAGTCTAGACATCTGTCTATCTCGGCGCCGTGTCTAACTCAAATCCAAGCAGTACACGTACTTACCTAGTAGCTGTGACGCGAAGTCGTTCTAATCATTGCCGGTCGAAACAACAGTTCTCAGAGTCAAGTCATAGTAGGTAAGAACCCTGCTCGGGAAGACAGCTTTGGCACTAGTCATTTCTTCCCCGACGATATCGTGTTTTCTCCACGCAGCTATGATCATCATCGAGTAAAATGATCTACATCCGGTAAACACCCAAACCACCAAATTAGCCTAGGGTTCCAGCCTCGCGCTCAAATAAACCCTCTACTTGCAAGCAGTCAGCGAACAAGACGATATATCTTTCCATGGCCGTACTACCAGGCTCTCAAACTGGCAATCAGACTGACTACCCAGATCAGCGGCCAGATCGTGTCTTGAATAGATCGCGGTCAGTTTCGGCTGTACGGCCAACATTCGTTTCTACTAATTTGTACATAGATCATGCGTTTCGTTCGTGGCCTAGCCGAGTCACTTAGTGAGGACTTATATAGCAGCCATCTACCGTAAGCAGCTTTTCCATAGAGATTTAACATTGACTGAGCATTTTCTAAACAAGACGTAAAGCAGTTAAAAAAGAGTTTAAGACTGCATTGAATAGCAAGATAGCCGTACGAAAGAATTTTTAAAAAAAAGCCTTAATATATATAACTTCATTAGCATTAAATACCATTGAAGTATCAATTCATATTTATTTAAAGAATCTTTGTAAAGATATAATAAGATAATAATATTATTCAAATATACGGGGTCCGGTGGCACTGTGGCAGGACTCATAGTCCCGACCACAGGCAACAAAGACGCCAGGGTCTAGTTTTGGCTACAGTCTACAGCAAACGGGCATGTTCACTTGCCCTTCCAGTCTGCGACGTTGATAGTGGTGAATCACTCATAGACCAGAAGCATTCATTTATAACATGAAAGAAAGGTAGTGCTGCTAGTAAAGTCGTACACGGTAAAGATCTCCAGTCAAACTTGGTCATTTCCCGTCATCAGCCAATTTTGTCCCGCGTATTCCTATGTCATTCGCGTTCGCGTAAGATCCGAGTCATCACCGCACACAACACAGTCTTCTCAATGTCACCTATATCCTCCCCTCCCCTCATTTGTCGCAGGGCGAATACACTCCACCCATTCCCCAGAATTGCTCAGCCATGAACGTGCCGGGCTCGGCTTTTTTCCATAGGTCGTTGAAAGCTGTAAAGAGGAAGACATTGGCCGCGTTGGAAGAGAACACGCCCTTGATAGATGAGATGGCGGATGCTTGAAGATCCAGGCCGGGCACAGCATTGCCGTTGGCTTTCCCTTGCCAAGGCCAGCCAGTCTCGGTGACGACAATGCGCTTGCTGGGGTCGGCAAGCTTACCGCTGATGCTCTGCACCGTATTGCTCACGAATGATCCAGCTTGAGGGGCTCCCGTATTGGGATCGAAGAACGGGTGAACATTGATGGCACAATAGTCTGACTCGTCGCACAGCTCGGGGTGGGCGAGAACAGCAACAAATGTATCAACAATGACAACGGGTCCTTGATAACCCCTGGATCTCAGTGCCGAACGTGCTTCATTGAGTGCTGCTACGGACTGGCCTGGAGTGGCCGCACCATTGTTGACCAGCTCGTTACCCACAGACACGGTATCGACTATGCTCCAATCGTGGTCAACGCCAGCCGCCATCAGGGCCACTGCCGAATCGACCGCGGTGATGTCGAAAATACCCAGCATGAGCTTGTTACCATATTTTTTTGCGGCTTGGTATACATTGGCTACTTGGTTGCAGTCAACTCCATACAGGCGGATGACTCCATAGTCCTTAGCAAAGAGAGAGAAGTCTTGATCAACTTCATCTGCTGTCTTGCAATTACCGTTACCTTTGTATGGGGAGTAGGTGACGCCATGTAAATTGCCACCAGCAGAAGACACAGGATACGAGGTGGAGGACGTAGCTGGTACCGTGGCACTGCTGGTGGAAGGTTCTACGGCAACTGTGCTTGATTGAGGCTTAGAGTCTGACGCCGGGGCAGACTCTGCGGCCACTGGCAGCGTAGATGATGACGGCACAGGGGCAGGCTGAGCTACAGGAGGTGCTGAACTTGGCAGGGTAGAGGCGGCAGGAGGCGGAGAATGCGCTGTGCTGGAAGAGGCCGACTGGGGTGTCGAATTAGGGATGTATACGATAGTTTCGGTCGCCGTTCTGACGGGTTGGCCGTACTGATCAACGTAGACTACTACCTCGGGCAGCTCAGTATGAATCGGGTAGGCGCCATTAGATACGGTAATTCTGTCCCTCTTGGGAAAAGCTCGGTGTGGTCTGTGACGGAGACCATGACGGTGCTCTGGTGGCTGATCAGCGCTTGTCCCACGGGATCTGCCGTATAAGCAAGACGAGATTAAGATGGTTATGACTTACGCGGCTGTCCCAGCGACAGCTGATGAAGGGAGACCAACGTAAACGTGATGGCAAGGAGCCTCATGGTCGCAGAAGGGTCGAACACAGGTTCGTTGTACGGACTTGAAAGTTGGGGTTCCCAGCTAAGGGCGATGACGATGACGATGACGATGACGATGACGATGACGCGAAACGGCAGTGATCAAATAACGAGAGACTTGGGTAAGAGGGCGGCGACTGGCAAGTGGCTACCGAAACGGTCAAATGAGCGACGATGAAGTGAACGAGCGACAAGGAAGAAATTTGACTAAGGACATGAAAGAGCCATCAATCAAGACCCATTGGCAACAAGGGGCTTCGAGGGCAAGGAAAGGAGGCCAAAGGAAACAAAGGAGGTGGAAAATATGTATTGTTTATGAGGGAGAACTGGTCGAGGACAAGGCAAATAGAAGAAGCGCGTGATAAACAGGATACGCTGAAATGACAGAAATGAGTTGCCACAGCAGCTACAGCAAGGGTCAGCCTTCAGAGGCCGGTGGTGGAATGCATTTTCCTTTCAACGTCTCACGCCAGGAAAGAAGAATGGGTGAACTTGGAATGTGGCAAGGGAGGAAGTTGCGATGTAGTGGCTATCTCGGCCAGACATTAGGTACAGCTTGAAGTACCCAAGGGGGAGGAAAGGATGGGAGGCCGAGCTTACGCTGGATGTGCACCGTCTTCCTGCTGCTCACCGTTGCGCAGATATCTCGATGTTGGAAATTCCAAGGTGGAACCTGACTGCTGTACGTTATCACGTGTGTAAAGCCACCGCCGCAGAGGCAGTGTCAGAGTGAGAGCGAACCTCTGCAGAGAACCTCAGTTATTGTTGACTGCGTGTGTCAGCTAGGTATCTAGGTAGGTAGGTATGTTTCACCCCACGAGCTTTTGTGGCTGCTGTGACTGACGTCTCAGCTGTCGACGGTGCTAGGCGCAAGAATGCACGAGGGCACTTTCGCAGGTGCAGGATCTCTGGGCTGCGACTCACAGATGGTGGTAGGGGCAATTGAGCGGAACGAAGACTGGAGTGTGAGTAGGAGTGTGAGTAGGAGTATGAGCAGGAGTGTGACTCGAAGTGAGCAGAATCACGAAGGCCATTGGTTCTACGTGGATGAGCAGGACCCGTCACTATCAAAAATGAAGTCGAGCAGGTGCGCGCAAGCATCTTGCGCTGGTAGAGAAGGTGCGTCTTGTAGCTATCGCACCTGCCACGCAACCCGGACGTTCTCCTGTATAGACCATGGACGCCTTGACACCACCGTCACGGACTCGAGGGGGAACACATCCCGGCCCTACCAGGCGGCGCAACGCCGTGTCTTGCGGTGCTGAGATTAGGTAGCCGTCATTGTTTTAGTGAATTAGATACAGAATATCACCTGGCAAACGATAGCCACAATTGGTAGAAAAGCACAATACCACCTTGATTGCATGAACACACAACTCTATGAGTATGTAGTTGCAACGTTCAAACAGGAGGAGCGAAAGGCACATGGCACCCGCGACAAAGGGGTAGAAAGGCGTCCGCTCTACCATGAGTTCACCAAGAGTCCTCTTGACTCTGCTCGCTACTCGCTCAAGTGTAAGGTCAGGCGAGATTTGGATGCTGACATTCTTACCTAGAATCAGGGCCATGAGATATCAAGTCAAGCTGGAGCTACTGGAGTCTTACGGATACTACGTGGATGTAGCTTATCAGTACCAGCCCCAGCCCTGAAGAGAGCAAGCGATCACTTACTTGTGTGCATTTCAACACTTCATCGTATCTCATAGTCTCCTCAATCGGGGCGCGTGATATAAAATGCATGTTTCTTTGTCTAATAGAAATGAATACGTAAAACCCCAGCGATGCCATGCCGTTTATTAATCAATACAAAAGCGCCACCAGCTGCCGGTGCGCGATGCCACCGAGCCATCCAGGATTCGGCAGAGCCGTGTTTATCGATGGGCTCCCATCTTATAATACACACCATACTGAGCCACCGTCTAAAGGAACAAGAACATCTTCGAGTCCGACGAGTCCGTGTTCTGTGCACTAGCGGCCGTCGTTTTGGACGCGGTACCGGCTCCGCTGTAGCCGGCCATACCAGTGCCCGTCTCATTGCGTCCGCGAGTGTTGTCCTTGTATTTGTCGTTGCGAGGCTGAACAATGACGAAACCTGTCAGACTCGATTCGATGCTGCTGTTCAAGCTATCGATCGTGTCATCGGTGAGGATGAGGTCGCTAGCGACGGCAGGGCCGACAATGAGGGCTACGAAGACGACAAGAAGAGTGAAGTATAGCACAGCGTAGCGGATTACCCGACGTCTGCGCAGCTTCGATTGCTTCATAGAATAGATAGGGGGCCGGATTTGCCGACTGCCTCATGTTAGCTCATGTTGGCCACACTGAGAAGATGCGGAAGTAAAGTCACATACCTTGGGCGTAACCAGAAAAGCATGATAGAATGCAGTGTGTCAATCTTGGGAATGATGATGATGGGAAGCATGAAGAACAACAAGAAATGGCCGAGGATGAAGTCGGCGGCGAACATCGTCAGCTCCGTAATCTTGCATAGGAGTTCGCGAGCTGGTTGGGAAACGGAGTGCCAACCCATAGAGTACCACTTGCCCGTCCAGAACGCAATGTTAGCCTGATCCGTCTTGAGTTCACGAGTAAGTGTCGTGGCGACGATTAACTTGAGTACGAAGCGCTGGATTGCAACAACAGCAATCATGCCGGAGAGGGTCTTGATGAAGTTGAAGCCCTCGAGGAAGAACATGACCTCGAAGAAGACTATCAGTACAATGACGGCGAGAGCGTGCGCAACAGCCGCAAGTACAGCTCCAGTCCTCTTGCAGCACACGCCCAGGAGCGGACCAGCACAGCAAGCCAAAGCGAAGAAGACTGCTAGTATACCGGCATTGATGACGATGGGACCGAATGCGACGATGCCGACGCGGACTAGCGATGAAGTGGCCTTGGCATCTGGGAGATTGGTAACGCGGTCCTCCCCTTCCGTGACTGTATCATTCACTCCTGTCTGAGCATTGATGAACAGATAGGGCAACAGTGTGGATGCGACGAGAAGCAGCGGTGAGACGATTTCGCCGAAGAAAACATTGAAGAATGAGGCGCGTGGAACATCGCCGGAAAGCTTAGCCGAAGGGTCTCCAAGGGCCTTTCGCTTGTAACCCGTGATTCTCGTACGAGAGAGCCGGCAGAAGGCGATCCAAGACGAAGAGTGCGACCGGGAGTTCCCGCGAGACAACCACCGAAGGAAATCTCGGTAGTCGATAAAGAAATCATTCCATGCGAACTGGTGGGGATTGTACAAGAATGGGCAGGCAATCAAGGCTATGAGCGAAAGCCAGAAATATAGAAGCGGGGCTTGCCACACTGTGATGGATGCAAATAGCAGCATCAGCAGAATCCGAGAACCCATGTACAAGCAGGGACCCGCGAACCGAGAATAGAGGACACCAAAGGGAATGCGTGCTGTAGCGAAGCCACGTCCAGTTCCGATGTAGCGGGCACCGCCAAAGGACAAATCCTGAGTAACTGACTGCGCGTAGATCTGGGTGACAAAGACCTCAAACAGGAACGATCCAGAGAAGAACTGCTTGGTGAAACGAGTGGTAGCGCGTTGGAAGCCGCGCTCTGTCAATTCTTGCACGATCAAAGGAACAAATGCCAGGAAGAAGACCACGAAAATAGACAGAACGCAACGGAACATCCAGTCCATAAGGGCATCCGTGTTGTTGCAACCAGTCGGGTACAGTGGATCGGTGATGGGTACCTGATCATTGTAATCGCATTTGACTGTCTGGTTCCGGACTACGCCAATGTTGATACTGACCAACATGAAGATCTGAACCGACAAGATGATAAGAATGTTCTGCACGTGAAATCCAGCGTGGGCATAGTAGAACGAGAGAAAGCGGTCGAGAGGGAGTTGAGTGCCAAGATAGTAGTACTCGCGTGAGAGCAGTTGCTCACCCATACCAGTACCGATCTTGGTGGTGAAATTCAGGATGGAGCCAAAGCCCAGATCACGACCCTTGCCGCACTGGTAGTATTCACAGTGCTTGATACGACCACCACGCAACATAGCGTTCATACCAGCGTAGATATCCTCGTTCAGATGCAGTCCTTTTTGAGCCTTAGAGACACCTCCTCGAGTGGTCATGAAAATACCGTGGAGGAAATCCGGGTGACCATAGTGAAGCTTGCCGCCGATCTGCGATAATGTTCGGGCGAACAACGTGCCAAATGTTTGTTCTTTACCAGCAGCCACATCACCGAGAATACCGATGTTCTCGGAGAAGATGTACTCGCGGGCGCCCAAGATGGCTACAGGAGCAGTCACCTCATTCTTAACCCCAGGGGTGTAGGGAGAAACGTTGTCGGTTTTCATCTCTTCGAATTCAGCCAATACGGATCGTATCTTCAAACACTCCTCCAGGTAGTTGTCTTGATTGGCGTCGATGAGCTGGATGTATTCGCCACGATAGAAGATAATAGAATGATTCTGGTTGTCAGATTTACCGTCTCCAAGCACAGGATTGCCAGATAGCTGGATTCTAAATTTCGGTCGTCTCATTCCATTCTCCATGATTTCAGAGTGGCCATCAATTAAAGCAGAATAGATGCGCGGCTCCTCGCCTTCTGCAACTGGTGGTTCTTCGTCCAAGTATGCAATTTGAAGATCAGGGTAAGCACGAAGAAGGAATTCGGCATTTTCCATTTCCTCCTTCTTGAATTTGGCATATCGCTGCATGGAAACAATGAGCTTGAACTTGCGACGGGCCATTCTTTCCAACTCGCGCTCGAGCTTGTCAGAGTTACCACCAAACATTTGAACAACCTCGGGGTTTTCAACACGGTAGAGGAGCTTGATAGCACGACTATAATTCATGAAGCCAGATATGGTGCGGTAGAGCGTCTGAGACCGAAGAGATGCCCAAATACGCGTTCGAAGAGTATACTCGGGCGCAGAAGACTTGAATCCAATGCAGTAGAATGGCAGATCATCGATCTTACTCTTGGCATCATCCTTCTCGTTTTTCTCGTATTCTCCATTAAATTGCGAGGTTTCATCAGCGAGAATCTTGGTGTCCTTGACGAAACAGTCCCACTCATGAGGGTGAAGCTGTTTAAGGTACTCTAGCATAGTAACACGCGAGTATGGCTCATCTTCACGGATGATCTCGCGCAGAGAAAGCAGAATCTTTTCACTGTAGTGAGGAATCAAGACACTGAAAGTTGGCATGTTATCGACCGGGAGGGGTTCTGGGATTGGTGTCGAAAGTGATTGTGCAAAGAAGGAGATGCGACGTTCGGCCTCGCTCTGTGATGGAAAAAATTCCGTCTTAAAAGAGTGATCTTCCTGTGAGACGAAGAAGGTAGGTGCTCGAAGCGTTCGTTTCCCTTCCTGTTCTGAAGGCACCTGGTGATAAAGAAGTTTCTGAACATGATCAATGGCCAGGAGATGTTCTCGGTACATAGAGATCACAATGGCATTCCAAATTTGTGATATCAGGACCTTCGGCTTATACTTGATTTCCATGTCGGTTGTCGCAAGGATCTTGGAGTAAACGCGCTTAGGGAGTCGAGAGAAGATGTTTCTCCAAGGTGTCCAGATGGAGGATCCAAGGTAAAATGATCTCGCAATCGAGAAAACGGCGTTGGCCAAGACGTACCAGAGGAAAGTGTCCAACATGAAAAAGATCAGATCGGTGAATATCAGCAAAACAAGCAGGACATCCGGTTGGTGTTGGCATAGCATTGTCCCAATCTGCGCGTCGCCGAGGCAAGAATCGACATTGAGTTCATCCACGAAGCGGATGGCATCACGTGCAGACAATGTGAGGTATTTGTACGATTCACCAAATTTGGCCCCACCGACGACGACCCATAGGAAGTAGGACAATGCGCGGTCATTGCCTTTTAGTTGCGGCCAACTGGCAGTGAATGTTTGGCTGGCGACGTAACGACGAGAGTTCTTGGTTAGGTAACTTCCAAACAGTGCGCCCAGCGGCATGATGGAAAAATACACCACGCTGAGGACGGCTATGATGAGCTGTACAATAGCGAGAATGTAGCCAGGCGTTGTCCTATCCGCACCCGCTATACCGAGAACATAGACACTAGGACCGACATTAAGAGCGAAGACCACAATGAGAAAGAGAAGCCGTTTGGTCAGATGTTGAGCACCCGCCCAGCGACGAGGGACGAACGCCCACTCAGCGCAAGTGGCAATAATTTGGACCAGCGTCGCAATACCACCGCCCAAGGCGACGATGGAATAGAATTTTGCGTCATTAGGCTGTTGATTCACTTGTTGCTCGTAAGCGGAGCCGACGATGAGAGTAGGGGCGTTGGCCGACGTATAGAACCAAAATACACTGAGATGAATGACCCAGATACGATTGAAGTTGGTAACCAGGTGGAACCAGGAACGGGTTTCCCTATAAGTTTTGAAGAAACACTTCTTCCAGTTGACGTCTTTGAGCTTTGCATAACGTTCTTGAGGTGGAACGTCGACGAGCTTGCTCTTGTCCTCTAGAACGATGCGCTCGATGCCCTCTGGATACCAGAAAAGCTGGTTACAGTCATCGTAACCAATGATCTGATTGTGATCACGCTCTCGTCGAACATAGACTCCATTAGAGATCTCATATCCCTGATCGCGGCAATACTGGTAAAGAGGTGTGATGACGTTATTGAGAAAAGTCCCCTCCTCCACTGGTTCCACCATGTTCTGGCAAGCAGGCGAGTTGAGGTAATCATCTGCGCACTTGAATATAAAGCAGAGACATTCAGGCATAAATCGAACCTGATTTGCTTCTCCCCAGCACATGAGGTAAAGCGCGATTTGACGAACTCGGTCATGTTGCGACATTCGATTCATGCGAGTTTTCCAGCGGTACTCGGCTGCTTCGAGGCTGTCGTCGCCCTCCAGATCCTCCAGGACCTGTTCTTCCGTCTGATCACCCTTCTTGTTCTTCTTCGACTTCTTGTTGGCCTTGCGTCCTTTCTTGTTGCCATTCATGTTGGCAAATCCGACGGCGTCGTCCAAGTCAAGATGAGCAGCAAAATACCATTTTCGATAGTTGGCATTATCACCGCCTATGTAGTCGGCATGCAAGGACAAAAGAGCTTGGTTTGGGGTCATCCGTGACGCGCGAGAGTCCAATAACGTCATAAAATGATCATACATGTTCCTCATGCTGTCGCGCTGAAACCCAAACTTGGCCGACAAGTCAACGAAGATGTCTTCGACTTCTTCTTTAGACAAAGGAATCTGAGCATCCGAGGTCCAGGCAGGATAAGGCTCCCGGGAGCGTTGGCCATTGGGCAGAGCACCACCGTAATCCATTCCATAGTTCGGGGTCGAGGCTCCGGAAGATCGATTGCCCCCGTATGAAATCTGGGATGACGGTGGCCGGTATCCCCTGGCCTGGCCGTCATAGCTGTTGTATCGCTCATCTCCGCGGCCATAATAGTCCATGTCGGTGGCGCGGACCATATCAGATCTCATGGTGAAGTCGCTGAATGTCTCTGATTCCTCTTCCGAATCGCCCCGTCGGCCCTGGCCATTATAGGCAGCCTGACCCTGTTGACCATTGTTGGCATAATTGTCATAGTAGCCACCATGACCATCATCGTAGTACTCGTTTTGGTCATGGCCGTCGTAGTAGCCGCCATCCTGGTGGTAGGGATTGTTTGCATCTGCATTGTAATATCCACTATTCGCGTACCATGCAGTTAGTATAAGCTCTCTAGATAAGACAAGGATATACCTGGCCCACTTACGATTCGTCATAATAGCCATCGCCGTGTTGGCCTTGAGCACCTGCGGCATAGCCGTGCTGGTCGTGATGAGGTTGCTGATCCTGTTGATCGTAGTACTGGCCATTGTGATCATCTTGGTAATAGGAGTCGGTGTTCTGGCCGTAGCCATCCTGGTAATCGTGGTGATTACCACCTTGCGGATAGCCCGACATCGTCGCAATCGTCAAGCTCAGATAACGGTCCGGGATCCTGTTTCGAGTCAATTATGAGCTGGAGGGTCCCCGAAATGACGACGTCACGGTGTTGCGGGTGGTGGTGATTCACGTACAAATTAGACTCATCAAGACCGGGATGCAGCGTGCCTCGCGCGGGTTCGATTAAGAGCGAAGTGCAAGGTGTCACGCGAACACTTATTGAATGCTGTTGACTCGCGACAATTAGCCTGGCAATGCGACCGAGGCGCCTCCGCAGAGACGCTTGAGGTAAACAGCACTAAGTAGGTGATAACAAAGCAGGTGCAGGATTGGGGGAGTGTTGATTGGTCGGCAGCGGCAGGGGTGGGTTGGCAGAACAAGCCGGGTTTCCCAGCAGCGACTGCGACTGCTGAAGTTTCAGAGCAGCGCTACCTCCCATTTGGCGTGCCACGGACGACGCCCAAACCGGGCACTTCGAGTCGTAGGGAAATTGCCGTCTGTCGTGACTCAAACTCACCTTATTTCTTGAACGCAATGGATCGTTGAGCTGGACGGTTCATATACTAGGTGTATTTGGCTAACGGAGCAACGCGAGTATAAACAACGACCGGCTGTCGACGGACGGCGTTGTTGAGCGATTGGAGGTATGGGACTGTCGTACGGCGGCGAGCGAAGGTGGATTAGGGGCTGCTCCGGGCGAAGGTGTCCAAGGGCAAGGGGGCTGTTGAACGAATGTACAAGACACGAGCTGGCTCTGTCTCTGGCTCTGTCTCCCTCTCTAGAGTCTGTCGCTTCCTCCCTCTATGTGTTGAGGGTGGAAAGGGGAAACAGACGGGCGGTAATGAAGAAAGAGTGATGTGGACGGGAGGAAGGGGGGAAAGGTGGAAAAGGAGAATATCAAGTGAATTCCACTCTTTCGATCGAGAATCGAGACTGGGAATCTCGAGAGGCAGAGAGACAGGCGAGGCGAGGGAAGGGGGACTGGATGTGGCCAATGCCGATCTGGTATGGCTCCAAATCAAGAAATTGTCAGAAAAAAAGGAGGCCCGGCATCACCTTCAGGGGTGTCAGCAGGCTCTGAGCGGGCGGCCTGTTATTAAAGTAGATACCTAGGTACCTAGTATGGTAGGCTTTTTTTGTACCTCCTCCGAGGTCTGCCCACTGTCCACTGCTGTTCACTGACGTACCAACTTAGTATGGCGAGCGAGCCAAGTGGTCGCACCTGTCCTTTTCTGTATGATGAGATACAGTTTAGGGTACCTTTGCCCTTCAGTGTTCACTCCCCACCCCTGGGCCACTACTTTATATTGCCATGTAATCCGTCCTCTACTCCCTTCCAGGTCATTAGTATCTGTATTCAATGCATCATGCTTCATATTTCTGGAGTTCGTCAATGAGCAACCTGGAAATCGCGATGGGATAAATGCTACATTCCATCATCTATATAGCACCACAGTCAACTTCCATCGACAACCATCTCTATACGGCAGGTTCTGAACAAAAAAATACAATGATCGAAAAACAGACAGATCTTGATGTACAGCAATTCTTCCCGTGTGGAATGGCTCCTCTACGATACAGTACGAGTACCATTTTCGAAACATAGACGCACCGATTGATTGGGTCCATTGTCCAACAAATTGGAGACGCCTCAAATAAAAGAGGACCAACTGGCGGTAGCCAAGAGGGGCCGTGGCTGTGTGAGGGCAGAAGGTGAACCTGAAATCCACAACTGAAAGCGATCAAGTTCGCTGCTATCAAATTTTGCAGCATCTTGCACATATATTTTGGTAGCAGGAAACTTCTTGCGCCAGCTCGTTTCGACATGGACCGGCATAAAACTGGATCGCTGGATACATGAATCCACCCTGATTCATACTTGATTGGCTACCAGACACAAAGGCGTGGGAAACTTCTACTCGAATCGTGTTCCTGCCATAGCTCAGCCAAAAGGTTCGAAGCCGGTGCCAGGACACGCGGCCCATCGCGCACCACCATAGCCATGAATCAGGATCATCCCAGGTATCAATGGTTGAAAACACGGCTATTCACTAGGTACTCCAGCCTGCTCCAGGTTGATATAACATGTTATCTTTCTTTGACCCTCGGTGCATTCAACGTTGAATCACTGGCTCGACCAGGACAGCACTGGAGGTGAATTATCAAGACGCACGTAGCTGCAATCTGTGCTCGAGGTGATATACATTCCATACTTGAGCTGCACTGTTGCCGTGCTTATGAATGGCGGACGCGCGGAAGCTAACAGTATGGTAATATGACAAGACGCGTGTTTACACACAAGGACTTGCCAGCTTTAAGTGTGGAGTTCAACACTGCGGATTGCCAGTTGGCATGATCCGTGATGCACACCCGCTCATCTGAATACACTTCTGGAAAGGGGCAAAATAGACAATCGGCAGTTACCACAATAGAGGATATCCTTTGGCTGGTCTGCCCTTGGTGCCTCGCCTCCCGGCAGTGCCACTCGGAACTTCAAATAGAGTATAGGTAAGCGGGATCGACGGACTTGGGAAACAATCGGGTCGGATTGAGAACAAGTCCGTGTACAGAATACAGAGCAGTCGGCAGTCTGACAGAGTTGCAGCTCGACAACATATGGGACGGTGGCGAGGAGGATCAGGGAGAAAGCGTGGAAGCCGTCCTCTGCCCGTCCAGTCGCCCAGCTCGCCAGCCTAGCAGCTCGCGAGGCGCTGTGGGGTTTGCCACCGTCTATTCTAACCGGTATCAGCAAGTCCTCAGGGGCCGCAATTCACTTCAGGTTCCAGGCACATGCATGGAACGTAAAAATACGATCGGGACAAGGATACCTAGTGACAATAGCTGTACCATTATTGGTCTCCTAGTACGAGTTATCTTGCATATTGGATCAATCGTGCTGTGACAGTAGAACTCGTAAACATGCAGCCCGTTGCCAGTTCACCAGCCGAATCAGTGCCAATAAGATAATCCTGCATTGCGTGATCCATACAACCAAGCGATCCTTAAGAGCAGAGAGGATAGAGGCACAGGTACTGTAAAGGTAGTCTGTACCCGTATACGGTACGAAGCATATTGCCTGCACTCAATAACTCTGGTGGGCATGGTGGCAAAGTTGAGACTGGTCATGCACGCAGCACCAGGCTCGCCAGGGGCAGACAGGCGAACAGGGCGCAACAGCGCCGGAATGGGCGGGAATTCCAAGTGGGGGCGCGCATTGGCCTGTCGCCAGACTTATCAAATGCGCCACGAGATGCCTTCGATAGCATAATACTCTCGGAGTGCTGGCTCGCCTGGCCTTTCCTGATCAAGTTTCAAGATATTTATGAGCCCGCAGGTCTAGCTACATAGTGTTAGCTTTTTGGGTATACCGTCGGCGGCAGACAGTCTACGACGGTACGTGAATAGATAGTAGTGGGGAACAGATGAGATGGCGAGATTGGAGAAATCGACGACGGGAGAGATTGCGTTCTGATCTCGTCCCATGGACCAACACGCGCCGCTGATCCCACGTCACGGTGCCTTTGCCATTTGCCAAGCCGGGCGGTCAACCGGCCAATAATCTGTCTCGACCGTGAACGAGTGAACTGTACAGCTGCACATGGATTTCGTGTCCGAGTACAGTTCTTAGTCCAATATCAGTTCTCTGCAGGCGCCACGCGGTGCTGTCATAGGCTGATGGCAGGCAAGTTTCGGGTCCCATGCAGGTACCGGCCGTTCCCCAGTGGCATTCCTCGTCGCATGTGTAAATTTTGAGTAGCCACCGCGCAGAGGACAGACCGTACGGAGGCCTGTTTAAGTGTGCGGGAGGCTTATACAGTCCAACAGGCTCGGTAGGTCTGGTACAGGCTGCATGCAATTGAGACGCCCATACCTGTACATTGTTGCTCCGATGACGATATCACCAGCACCACGTTACTCCGCCCATGGCAGGATGGTACTTTCTCGGGTCGTTCTCGAATGCCAGTACCCATTGGCAACAGGTGAGCAGCTTGTAGAGTCAAATAGATGAAATACCCAGGGCCCTATCGTGTAAGAGGTAGGTAATGGTCGAAAGATCCATGTAACCCGAAGGTATTCCCGACGGCGAGATAGGCAGGCCATCGCCAACAAGAGTGACCACACTCTCAACTCTGTGAGATGCGAGTCGAGATATAAGTACTCAAAGTGCATCCTCGGCCGCTTCGGACCACTGCTTCATTTTTCCTATTATGGCTACCTACATAAGACTGCACGTAGGCCTCAGCGTCAAGAGTACATTTCCCAGCCAGACTCGGCCTTGGCCACGATCGAAATCACTACTACCAAGTCCATTCAACCAATACTTTGACGGCAATCCGTACTAGTACCTGAGGTATGTACTGTAAGGTAACGACCACAACACGCAGTTTTGACACGTGGACAACGCAGTCAGCACTCTGCCGTGTAACGATCGACGCAGAAGATGCAGTGAGTGAGTGCTTTCGGGTGTCATTAACGGTAGGAGGTGGCCTTGAGCACGCGATACCTAAGGCGTGCCTTCAACAGCAGTCCCGTCTAGCACCAGGCTCTGCACGTGACCAACCCAAGCTGCACAAGTCAACTGAATTCATGAGTTTCTTTCCGAAATCCGATATCTTCCAAGGAATTGTAGACTCGATAGGTGTTTGAGGTGTCTGCGTGTAATCCGGACCTACCCAAGTAAGAAGTGGAAGTTGGTGCATCCGTACCTGAACAGCAGTAGGCGCCAGCCCTAAGCCCCATACTACCTCTTCCCAGACCCCGGGGATGTGCGTTGCCTAGCCGACCAACGGGCTCATCAATATGCGAAATGTGTTATTGACATCCACCCACCCGAACCTGAACCCGCGTCTACTTTTTTCGCTACTACGGTACTTCAACAACTTACAAGCATACATATAGGCGCATACCGCCAGCATTCAGTACTCACGACAAGGCCAGCTCTACTCGAAAATGGTGGCGTTCTACAGTGGCTGCAGCGACGAGGATGAGCTCCCTGATATCCAAATCGTCGTTGAGGAGCAAAAGCAGAAGATGATCAGCGCACAGGTTGAAAGTGCCAGAGACACCACTGCACTGCAGCCCAGATCACCGAATGCGCATATTGCACCCCTACGTGACATAATTAGGAATCCACCAGCAACAATCAAGGCAACACCGTTGCGCCGGCGAAAGTTTGCTCCCGGCCACCGGCTAGTCGAGGCTTCACTCCAAAAACCGTGGAACGCCATGGATATCCACGATGGATCCGACAGCCGCCTTATCTCTACTTCCCGACAGGCCTGCTCGCTACAGCCCAGTAGTGCAGAGACAAGCATTACGTCTGCGAACGAGATGCTCCACCAACTTCCGGGCAAACCCCAGGGCCCGCCGCTTCAGAATATACCTACCAGAACCATGTTTGACAGTCCTTCACCCAAGAAGCAGCGGTCTCAGCCTTTCATTCTCACGACAGGCCGGAAAAAGACCACCACGATGGCCAAAGGTTGTGACACATGTCCCAGTGATTGTGAACAAGACAGCGCAAGTAATGGAACAAGAATTGTTGGTTTGCTCGGCAAGAAGGACGAGAGCAGCCTTTTCGGAAAGAGCTTGAGGTTAGACTTGGAAGACTTCAGCTTCGAATCTGACGGCTCCTCAAAGCACTCACGACCAGAGAGTCCAGGCGGCGGTCCTCGTCGGCTGCAACGCCGCGTCTTATCGTCCTCGACTGGCCCGGGTCAAGCGAGGCCTGCTTGGATGAAACCTATTGGGGAGGGATCTAGGGAGAGTCCGAAGAAAAAGCTGGCGGCCATGCTTCAAGCTTCAGAGTCCTTCGAGTCTGCGTGCTCCATTCCGGCGAGCACCGAGGAAACAGAAGAACTCGATAACATTTTTGCAAACCTCAAAATGTACGTCCCATGCTGGTTTTCTTCACTTCACTTACGTATTGATTATGCAATAGATTTGGCGAGGAGTCTTCTGCAAAGGAATTCACCATGGCAGACGGCAGCGCCAGCGAGCCCGCTATCGCCCCAACCACACCAAAGAAGACTCTTGTGGCATCTCCTACCAAACTTCCCCGAATCCCCACTTCACCCTGGAAATCAGAGCATAAGGAGCTCTGGGACCACAAAAAGAACGCAGCATGGAACGACAAGCACTCGCCTCCGAAGAGAAGCCCCAAAAAGCCTCTAGAATTTGGACGAGAATACCAGCAAGATCTCAAGCTCGCATATGGCACGAGCCCTAAAAAGAAGCAGGCGAAGAAGGCGTTTGACGCCGTCAAGGTAGAGATCGGCCGAGAATTCTTGCTCGAACTAGACAATGTGATCACGGAAGGCAAGCTTGCACAGCTCACTGAGAATACCGGTGGTCTGAGAATAGAGTGGTCAAACACTCTTCTCACTACTGCCGGACGAGCGCATTGGAAATGTGCAACGACTACAACGATGTCGAAACAACCATCATCTTCGTCATCTGACACAACGACCAACACAACCAAGACGCAGCACTCCGCTTACATCGAGCTCGCCACCAAGGTCTTAGTCAATGAAGCCGATCTATTGAACACGGTGGCGCATGAGTTCTGTCATCTCGCTGTATTTCTCTTGCACGGCAAACCAAAGCTCGCGCATGGAGCAGAGTTCAAGGCCTTTGGCCGACACGTCATGGACGCAGCGACGTCGAAAGACGACAAGAAGAGTCTCAAGATCCCCCGCGCCCGCGATGTTCAGATCAACGTCACGACGCGCCACAGCTACGACATAGAGTACAAGTTTGTCTGGCGCTGCTCTGACTGCAGCACAGAAGTGTCGCGCCATTCGCGCAGTGTAGACCCCACTAAGCAGCGATGTGGCAAGTGTAAGGGTGGACAGCTTGTACAGGTGAAGCCCATACCCCGAGGTTCTGCTTCGAGTCGCAAGGCAAAAGCGAAGCCTGGTGCTGAACGAGACGAGTCCATGTTGAAGTCGAAGATGGACGAGGGAGGCAAAGCAGAGAAGGCCCCTAAGAAGAAGACAGCCTATCAAGAATTCACCGCTCGCGAGATGAAGGCTTTGACCATCACACACAAAGGCACCTCGTTCAAAGAGAAGATGGGTCTGGTCTCGGCCCGGTGGAGCGCGCACAGGAAGAGGTTGGAAGAGAAGACTACCAGTGCTGGCGACGCGGCGACCCTAGTCGACGCTGTTGAGGTTTTGGAGATTGTTGACGAGACTGTGGCGGATGAGAAGATGTTGGATTGATTTGCTGTGTTTACGAGGAACAGTGAAGGGAACGGATTATGACCTGCACTGTCTTTTACCAGCGGCGACTGGATTGTTGTTGGTTGGTACTAGCATTCTCCTGGAGTTTTGGTGGGAGTTTGGTATGCAACCTGATTACTACCTGGCAGTCGCGTTCGCTTTGGCTGTTGAAAGGAGATCGTGAAAGACAAAAACACTGCATGGCGTCAAAGGTATGAAGTCGTTACTCAGTGTAGTCATAACCAGACCATTATCTGCAGCTTGTACTCTGTAATGATCGTGAACCAAATGCGTTCTTTGATACGGTATGTACCTATGTTGTCAGACAGGAGCCATATAACGGCACCACCGAATACCACGAGGGTAAGAAAGCGAATTAATGGTAGGTATATGACCCAATAATATCCCGACGACAATCAGAATAATCAGCCGAACTCATCCATTACTGATTATTGACATTGACACGAAGGGAATGATGTGGTGCTGGTGTTATCTGGTGTTATTCGATTCGGGCGAGCTAAGTTTATCATCCATATGTTTGATCGCCAGGCTGTCTGCATTGGAGGCCCCGTATGTAGGGTGACCGCACGGTAGTTGAAGTGGTCAGGAATAACAGATACGCTCCGCCCATTCCTACCTGATATATTCACATGGAGTACATGGTCGTATTGAGATGGCGAAGAGCTCATGTTCCCGGCTTGACTGTAGTGACAACTACCCAACGAGAGCAAGGTCATCGTTCACGAGGTAACAGTGAGAGGCCACAGCTACCGAAACTTGCGCACAAAAACGGAAAAGAGGAAAAAAAAGGTACCAATCTAAACATCTGGGAAGTGCCTCTCCATCCTGGTGGAGTGACTGGTCCTTGCGGCATGTTCCTCACCCTGTAGGGGGACAAGTGATCGAAAACCCGCAGCTTCTTCTCACGCTCGCATGCGAAGTTGTTCTTACACATCTGGTATCAAACGCTACGCTCCACCGCCCTCTATATCTCCTTGAAAAGACCCCAGTCTTTCACCTTGAAAGTCTCCCAAATCCTCGAAGCATAATCCACAGCGTCACCAATCAGCTTTCCTTGTTTGCCCAATTGGAGATCGACATCGTCCTCGTCGTATTCGCCGCGAATGTGGGGCACATTGATGGTGATGAGCATATCGGTCTTCTCGTGCTCGAGGCGCACGAGGGTTAGGATCATGGCTGTGAAGTCGGGCGAGTTGGGACTTTGGTTGCTGTCGGCAGCAGTGGGCTCGGCAGACGGAGGGGGGTTCGGAGGAGAGAGCGTTGCGATGAGGGTATAGGCTGGTATGTCTGAGCTGTTGTTGCGCGTACAGAGAGGTCAGCACATCAGGCCGCTTCCTGGCGAGCACATAGAAAGTGCGCGTACATACTCGAGGCGCGAGAACTGTGTAGGTGTCGTGTTCCAGACCTTGAGACGGTCAACGTCATCGCCAACGACCTCCTCGAGATGGGTAGTCAACGCTTGGCCATCGAGTTCGGGGGAGCTGCCGGTACCGCCGACGCGCTCGTTGATCTCGACGATGATGCTCGTGAAGCCATCTTTGTCGATGTAGACTTCTTGGTTGTCGGGGACTTGGCGCAGCTGGCTACGGAACACAGGGCGAGCGACGTCAGCGAAAGCTACGAACACTGACTTGTGAGTGTGGTTCTGCTCACCTCACGTCTGCAAACTTGGTGGGCAGGTCGCAAACAAGGGCCCCTCCAAACAGCGGGGTGCTCTGGTACGTCGCCATGCTCTAGATGCTCGTCGCCTTCGCGCAGGACATGCGACTTGTCGATTCGGCGGGGACTGCGGCCAGACAATGCAAGCTGGAGAGCGAGCGGTGCAAGAAACTCGGCCAGGTCGATGATGAGGACGATATCAGACAGGCCCGGTACGTGCCTGTTGAATGCTGGTATGTCGCAAATGAGGCATGCCACCATGCAGTTTGCTGCAGTTTGCTGCACCGAAGGCGGGGCGCATTCATACAGTACAGTTGGGCGCAGGCTGAAGCTATGATGTAATCCCACTTACACGACACCTGCAATAAATCAGATCACGGTGTGCCCATGGTAGACATTGTCAGTTATTTGGGTTCCGACTACATGTATGATCCATAGAGCAGGCTACAAGGTTCAGGTGTTCAAAGACCTTACATGTCAAGTACTTCAAGTACACGCAGTTATGAGTGAGAGGTACCTTACGTATCGCAACATTGCTACTTCGATATGAGCCTGTGAAGTGCTCCCGAAAGCCTCCACGACCAACCCGCTCCTCACTTCTTCTACCGGCAGCGTAGACGTTGGGTATGGTCCGCAGATCGAAACATTTGGAGCTCTTCCGGAGGTATACAACGGCCAGGAATCCGAGCCGGACTACTCATAAGCGAACGCACAAGCTACCAAAATACAGTACGCCAAGCAGAGCATAGTGAGCTATTTCCATGAAGTCACACCAGATTTGCCCTATACCAGAGTCAATCTCGTCGCCAGATACTCAAGTCACTTATTGGCCATGCACAGTATCATCCACCAGAACATAGTATCACTGATCGTGTCTCTGAGCTCGTCAAGTCACTCCAGTTCGTAAGGGTTACATACCACCTAATAACCTGTTTCTGTTTCACCACAGATGCTGAGAATATTCGAATATCCAACCTGTCATAGTTGTCATCATAAAGGCTAAGATTGACGACTATCAGCATAAAATTAAGGCAATGAGCACAACTTAATGAACTCCTGAGAATGTCTGTATTCGGGATTCGTCTGGTTGCGCAGAGTAAACTAGCAATGTACAATAGTCCGTATTCACCAACAGAATAAAATGCCAAAGAGCCAACTCCGTCAACGCCCAAAACCATGTTGACTAGGCACCTGTTAGATTCCTTTTCTGATGTACCGTGACGTGGAGCACAACCCCTTTCACCGCTGCTTTCCACAAAACTTATGGAAATAAAAAACCAGCCAGACGCCCTGAAGCGTTTTTGTAAGACGAACCGTATGCGCTAAATGTTTCATTTTAGACTCTAACGACGACTATCGACACTGGCACGCGAAGAATCAATTGAGGGCCGAAGTGAGCTGCTCGAGCTCCTACGTCGTCTCGCACGTTGCTCGCTTGGGTCAGAGGGGTTCAACCCCGTTGATCTAGCGAACAAATTGAGGATATCAGTCAATGTGACGACGCCTGTTAACCGTCCGGATAGGTGAGAACCTGGGAGAGACGAGGCGGAAGCGGAAGGATATTGTGCGGTTGCCGGGCTTGTGGGCCCAGCTGACGCGGAGCTGAGAGGCACGAGAACAGAAGGACCAAGTGATGGAGTGCTTGGTATTGAGACAGACGGCGATGCTGATTCCACTACCCACATACGGTGAGAGTGAGTTGCCACGAGTTTTGCGACAGTGTGGGAGAGGGTAGAGTACGGATTTACATAGAAGACAGGAAAAGAATCTTGTCCTGCTTCGGTGCCACGCTCCGTTAGGATGACGGAGATGAAATGTAGGCAGGTATTGTGCAATAACGGAAGACTCGCGGCGTTGACTAGCAACTTGACATCTGCTGTGGATATGTTACCCAAAACATTCAGACCGCTGTCAACGACGGCAACACTGGTTAGACCTTCCTCACTCATCAACTTGAGAGCATCGGTCAGTGGACTATCGGCACTGCAAGTTGATACAGTTAGCTTGGTTACGAACAGCGCTCTGAGCTAGGAATGGGTGCCAGCTTACTTTACACCGAGAATTTGCTGGGAGCCAACGCCCAGCTCGTGCATCAGCTTCGGATAAAGCTCATCGATGACTTTGAAGTTGATACCCTCGTTCCAGAAAAACTCGACGAGGGTCAGTTGGCTCAAGATACCAACGACCTCGCCCTGGAAATTGGTGACGAGAATGCGATGGATACCACTGCCAAACACCTCGATGGCTCTTGCGAGGTCTTCGTCTCCCTGAAGGACGACGAGAGACTCTTTGCGAAAGACTGGCTGTACATCTCGGAGGGGTATGCTGGTACGAGCCTGGGCTTTCTTGGCAATGTCGTCGTACAAAGCGACCAGCTCTTCGGGCGGATGGCCTAGGCCGACGACAACCAATATGTAGGCATTCAGATCACTGTAGTCAAAAGTGGAGATGGGCTTTGTGCTTGCTGTGTTCTCGCGAATGAGGACTACGTTGCTGGAGGGGTTCTTGACGAGAGCCTGCGCGCAGGGTTAGATGGCCCAGGGCAAATTCAACGTGCCTGATAAAGACTGACCATAGAAGCATCCTCGACACTCGTGTCCAAGTTCACCCAGCGGACGTCATCTTTCGAGACGAGCTCGCCAATAGCGATATCTCTCCAGTCCCTTCCGGAGAAATGGGGGTTGTGGTTCCTCGGGGCCGGCGGGTGATTTAACAGGTCCTGGATGGCGGCCTGGGTGAACGAGGGATGTCGCTGGGCGCGGGGCGAGGGAGGCATCGCTCGGAGATTCTCGGCAAAGCTCGATCGGTGGCCATGGCTAGAGCTGAGCCCGGACTTGTGAAGGCTCGAGGTGGACGGGGTTCGCTTCGGAGGGATTGGCACGGCCGTCGGCGAGAAGGCAGATTCGCCCATGTCTGTCGAGTCTTTGTGTGACTGCTGGTCCATCGTGTTCACTGCTCAGTGGGTGCGATCACGTCGAGGAAGGTTTCCTAACTGGCCCTGGGTCTGTGGCCAAGAGAGATGTTGTCGCCCTCCGTACTACCGCGGGGCACCGGGGGACGATTCCCAGACGGATGGCGGAACGGCTGATGGGTTTCGCAAACGACAAGCTCAAGGACTACCTTGTAGAGGAAAGCTGCAAAGCCGAAGTAGATGGATTGAAGCACTACGCGATCCGACTGAGAAAATGCGCGTGTCTCAGGTACTGCTCACAGGACGCAACGAATGATTGCAAACCGGAGCTGTCAGGTGCGAGGTGCCGGTGCTGCGACGGCGGGGTTGCCGCAAAGTGGGAACGGGTCCTGACGCCGGAACCTTGAAGCGACCGAGATGACGATGACGACACACAAAACACTCAGCTGATCACCTTGTGAGCCAATGCGAACCGCCGATCCATCCATTAGGGCCGAAGGCCCGTCCTGGGTGACGGTCACGGTGACCTATTTGTTGCAAAAAAATAGTTTTCGCGCCCGAAAATCATTCGCATTTTTTGATCGTCCCTTGATCGTCTTTGAATATAAATTGTATTGGTTGAAAAACGATCACGGAACGCGAAAACGATCACGGTGACGATTTTTTTTTTTTTGAAAAACGATCACCGCACTGTGGTCTGAAACGGCAAAGGAAATACCGCTGTACCGGATGTACAGGTATTTCGTACTCTACATCCGATACATCACTAAGTTACCAAGTCCAGTCACCAAGTCACCAAGTCACATATATGGTCACAATTGAAAACTTAGTCACATCACGGCGAGTCGAACAGCAGGTCTACGGATTACTGGTTACGGTACGTATTACGGAATCACACATCAATTCATTCACTTGGCTAAAACACATATCACGCGTACGGGTGGAATGGTTATGACGTCCCATATACCATCGGTGGTGCATTCGAAGTAGGTACGGAGGCATATACGGCAGGCACGCCGGAAGGCGTCACAGCCTTATTTTTGGTGGTGAAAATGGTTGCTACCCGGGAATTGATTTTTTTCAAAAAAACGATCACGGGCTGAAAAACGATCACGGGCTGAAAAAATGAATTTTCTGAAAAACAAGCAGCATTGCGATTCGAACTCGTCACCTTGACTGAATTGATTGTAAGCGAATATGACGATATTCGCTGTATGACTATCACCGTGATCGTTTTTTTTATAACAACCATTTTGGTGAGCAAAAGTCATTTTTGAAGCCGTCACCAGTCACGGTGACCGTCACCTAGGAGGGGGTCCCGGCGCTAATGCCTTGCTAAGATATCTCTACCTACATGCGTAAGAAACAGCCAATGGAAAACCAGCTAGCAGACACTGCTGGGTCATAGGCAGGCACTTTATGTTGACAGAAGAGGTACATGTATGTAGACAACACGCCTATCATACATGTATCCACAGCAATAACGCACCAATCCTCATAGAGGTGATCTGATAAAGGCTGGAGTCGTATAGGTATGTGTATATCAAGAAAATTCTAAATAATCACTCCCGCTGATTATCCCGGGCATCATCAAACATTTACTGGTGGCATTATGCGTGTGTTTGTACTCAATGTATTCACGGTGGTGCCATTCATTTTTACTCTTCCTTGGTAAATACTGTCGGTCGTACTGCTAACGCATATCATACCAACGAACACCTTCTCCGCAAGCATACCTGAGGAAGGAATCACACATGACTTGATGTCAAACCAAATGTGTTTGTAATTTCGGAGTTTTTATCCACTTGTCCAGTATGCTTGGAAGAGCTCTTGAAGGAGAACATGTCCCTTGTCCCTCTGTCCCTCGTCTCCGTCCACCATGGTCGAATAGGTGGTCAACGAGTTCGTCCCTAGATCCACGCAGCTCGTGGTCTGTAGCCGGATGCCCATTCCACGAATAGCAGCATGGTCACATCAGCCTGTTGAGAGCCTACCCATCAAGCAGGATGCTTTGAAGACGTAAGAGAGCCGCCAACCTCTCGTCTATCCTCGGCCATCATCCTGCCTTTTCTTTCGAGAAAATATCATGAAACTGAGATGAGCGGTTTCCGATCCTCTCGATATACCCCACCATGACTTTAGTTGTTGTGCTTTGGTCTCATTGGGAATTTAATACCGAGTGTCTGTGCATTAATTCAGCAGCACACTACGGTGCATGCACCGCATGACTGCATTGCCCCATCTGCCTGTCACAGTTTCTCCAAAGCCCATTCCCCTCGATTAGGCGAAATGGCGCCTGATAAGGTCTTGGGCGGCTGGAGAGAAATGCTGTTGTAGGAGAGGAGTGGGATCTACCTTGGCCGCCAAGAGTAGAGTCTGAACCGCACTAGTGACGCGAGTAGCCGTCGTGCCGTGGAGCATTTCCGCCTCCAGAGCTCGTCCCACGTACACAAACACCTTGTCTATCTGACTTGTAACTGCCGGGTTTTGCCTGTTGAGACTTAGCATAACTGCCACGGCGCGTGATTGGAAGAGCCAGATCTTGCAGGCTTGCGTTCCCAGTCGAGATGGTGAGATACTTACTGTTGGATTAGCTCGACGAGATAGCCGTAGGCGTAGGGCGCGGCTTCTTCATCGTTGGATACGGGGAGAGTGTGGACCCTTTCGTCGACTTGTCAGTAATGCGTTGAAAAGAAGTGATGACTTGCTCACCATTGATTGATCACGGCCTGGTGGTCCTGTACGCTCTGCTTGTTGAAGTGTAAAATCTTGGCAATGGCTGCGCATGCATTTTCTAGTTTTCAGTTTAGCATGGCTCCGCTCTGTTGCTTAGGGTTCTCAGAAAGACGAACCGGGAGCATATACTGCTTCGTCACCACGAGCATCCGGGACTTGGGCCACTTGGAAAAGGCTGGGTAACGAGCTGGCTAAGAACTGAGACCAAGGTGCTCCGCCGTGATGAGCGGCTACGCCAATGCCGTACCTGCGAAGACGGTTGATCAGTCAACGTAATTAAGTAACACGCGAAACAGATGCAACAAGATCTAAGATCCGCTCACCCAGAAGTACGTGAATTGACTTGAAAATGGATAAAAGGAGACTTACGCAGCAGCTTGCCGAATGGCAGCAGATGGGTCCTCGCAGCCAGCGAGCAGTGCTGTGCTAATAGACTGGGCGTAACGTACACTCTCAGGCCCACAGTATTCTAGGACATCGTCCATTATGCATAGACCCCATTGACGCTGAGTTGGGTCACGTGAATTTAGGAAGCTCTCATACGTGCCCATAAGGCGCTCAAAGGGTGAAAGAAAGATGGCCCCATGGTTCTTGAAAATGGAATGAAAAGCTTTGTTCATATCGGAAAGCAGTGTTTGATCATCTTCAATGGCAAGGAGCAAATCTTCGGCCTCATCTTCGGCATCTTCGACGGTATTGCCAGCCTGGTCCTCTTCGCGTTGAGCAACGCGGTCCTTGTAATCCTCGATGGTTGAATGGACCCCATCAATGAACTTGCCCATGTGCTCTAGTGTAAGACAGTTCTTGCCTAACACTTCAACAGATTCGTAAAAGCACTGGTACATTTCCGCCAGCGCATCAATGGCTGGCTCGGCAGTGAGTACTTCGAGTAACTTGCCGACCGTCGCGGCCCACAAGCCACGGAGCTCATTCGAATCCGGGCCGTAAGCCTTCTTGTATGAACTCAAAAGCTGCGGCACTAGTTTAGCCGAGATGAAGCGGACGGGGTCATGGAAGAAGAAGGCGAGACCCGGAAGGGCAATCTTCTCCATAATCTCGGCAGTATAGGGTGCAAAAAGCCCCTCGAGAGTCTGAGCGTACACCACGAGCAGCTCAATAGCCATGTGCTTGTCGTCCATGGTAGAGGTCCGGATCCCGATCATCTTGCCTTTGAGCGGTACAAGCTCCCATCCATCTTCTTGTTGAATCTGCTCAAGGTCATCGTCGCTGTCCAAGAGCTGGATATCGGCCTTGGCGCTAGCCAACTCAACCAACGGGGGCATCACATTAGGAAGGAAGCGCAAGAAATCAGCTCCCATGACGCGGCACATGCGGCCCCAGCAATGCATAAGATACTGCGCCTGCGGGTCATCCGTATCGGTGATGCTTGACTGAATGGTGGCGAGCAGTTCGACAAGCGTCATTGTGTCGTTGCCAAGACGTTCCTTTCCCACTGCGAGCGCAATGAGTGTGGCACATTCCATGGCCTTGGCACGGAGCAGTCTGTATTCCTTCTCATTCTCGCGTCGCAGGACATTAACCAGCAGAGGCATCAGGGTGTCGTAATATTTGGAAAAGGCAGCCTCTGCTGCGTCCGCGATCGTGGCGATGGTGGACAGTGCTTGCTCCTGAACATAACGCTTATCATTTTGGAGGAGTTGGAAAAGGTGAGATAGGAGATCGTCCAAGTAGGGTTCCAATATACTCTTCTCGGCCTCCTCGCAGAAATTGACAAGGGCAGCGGCAGCGTGCGCTTTAACGCGGGCCTCGGGTGAGTCCAGGACAGGAATAATGGCCTTGAGTATAGTATCGTAGTGCTCCTTCTGCATCGTGGGCGCGAAATCGGTGCTCATCTGCCCAAGAGCCTGGCAGCCAGCCCAACGTACTCGCGGGTGCGGGTCCTTCAACGCGGGGACGACTAGGCCTAGCACTTGATTCAACTCCTTGATCATCAAATCGCGGCAGCCCTCAGAGATGGCTGAAATGGCCATGAGCGCGGCATGACGGTCTTTCCAAGCCATAGATTCAATCATCCTGGGAAGCCAATGAAAGGTCGGAGCCAATATTGTTTCGCCCCCAAGCTTGTTTGCCAGCCGATCCATACATTGTTCTCCAGCCACATGATTCAAGTCGCTTTCCTCCTGGTCAAGGTCGTCATTGGACAGCCAGTCGGCTGCATCGTCGTCGTCCTCGCCGAGATCTGTCATCAGACTAAGGCATTGTGTTATCATGTCGTTGGTGTACGAGGGATCTTTCCTGCACATGGAAGGAGCATAGTCGGCGAAAGTGGCCATTAACTCGAGGGCGTTCTGACGACAGAGGTCGCTGAGCTCCTTGTCTTGTATGACACTGACACTAAACATGACGAGATTGTGAAAGAGAGGCTTGAACATCTTGGGAGAAGTCTCAGCCATCTCGATCAGAGCGAGCAATGCCTTGCCAAGCTCATCGGAATCATGTGAGTCCTTGATGGGTGGCAGAATGTTCAGCACATCGGGAAGTAAGGCGAAGTACTTGGGCTGAGACTTTTTCGTCAAGCTTCGGAAGAAAGAGGCAAAAGCTTCCATGGCGGCCAGCTGCACGTTGATCGCACTGTCCTTGAAACCCCTGCTAAAGGCATCTCCGACTGCGTTCTCGTGTTGTTTCTCGATTATACCTGGTGTAGTGGCAAAAACGCGGTAGGCTGTCTCGCGCTGGCCGGCGTCGCTCGCTGTACTGAGGTTGAAGAGGACCCCGAGAATTTCTGGCCATTGTTCACCTAGCAAGAGGTCAAAACATGACTTCGGTGGCTGCATGGTGGTCGCGTCGTCGGTTTCGAGCGCGGCGGACGGTAAGCTGCGTACAGACACACAAGCTCGCGTACGTACGTCGCCCGTCGAAGCAGCGGAAATGTAGATGAGAAGGGGTCAAACGATAAGACTTACTATTCTCCGAGTATTGTCGAGCAACGTCGGCCACCGCATCGCTAATCTTGTTCCTCACTAGGCGATCAGTTTCGTTAGCAAGCGTTTCGAGGAGCTTCTGGCGGATGACCTGAGCCTGCTCGGCGGGTAGGGAGATGAAGATCTCGGTGGTGTCTCCTTTCTCGGTCTTGCGTGTTTTGGACGCAATGCGACGGAAGATGACGGCAGCGAAAGAACGAAGCTATCTGTGTCAATAGACGAAGTAGTGGGAGGGAAAGCAGGGGGCAGAAACACACCGAAGGCTCAGGGGCACCAGCAGTCTGTTCAGCGAGGCCCATGAGCAGAAGCTCGGGACGGGCGTCGGTCCAGTTGGTCTGAAGATGCGCTTCGGCCTGAGTGCGTATGCTGTTGCTCTTGTCCTGTAGAGCCTGCAGGAGCCCTGTCAGCTCGGCCGAGACCTCAGGCGCGAGGATAGACATGGTGCATGTGTTGCGTGTCGCGTGTCGTTTGCAGTGTGCCGCGCTTGGATGGTGCAGGAAACAGAGGGAGAAAGGCAGCTTCAGGCACTTTGAGCGGCGGGAGTCTGGCGTTGGATTCTCGAGTGGGAGGCTCGAGGGAAGCTGCTGGCCGCAACTGGAGGTGAAGGGTGTGCCCCGCAGGGCTAAGGACGCGACTGTGCAAAGCGCTGAAAGCGACAGCTGGTTGCTTCAGATGCGACTGTGACAGGCTGCTCCTTGGCTAAGGGACAGCGATGCGACAGGAACAGAGGGAGAGGAATGAGTGGAAGGGAGAGTAACGAGAGGGAGAGGCGGGAGGGAGAACGAGGGGGAAGGTTTGATATGCGACAAGCGGTGCTAGTACAATATTCAATGCACCAATGCAGCAGCGAGGGTAGAGTAGACGTATCGATTCCAACGGGGAGACAGGAATGCCGAAGAGCCTGAGACGAATCAGCACAGGACAAGGCTCGAGAGGCAGAAAGGAATTCAGAAACAATCTCGGGGTCGCATGGGACTGGGACGAGAAGCAAAGGCGCATGCGCTGGCGAGGTGTTGTTTATTGTTGTGATGGAAGCGGGCCAGGATATTATTCTTATCTGCCTGCCAAAAGGCCTCTATCGCTGCTGTGGTGGAGGGGAAACTTTGGAGGGGTGCGCAGAGGGGCCTTTGCAGCGGGGGGGGGGGGGGGCTCCCTGACCACCTGCACGGGCCACAACTCACTAGGGAACATTAAGGTACATGTAGGTATTGGACGCCGTCTGGACGCGTCTGTCTCGACTTCGAGAGCGAGAGAGACAACCAAGAATCGCAGTGTGATTTGTGCACGCGAAAGCACTGTTGGCTTTTGTAATTTCAAGTTCCCACTGGTATCTTGAATCATGTACTAGAGTTTATGAGCAGTCAACAAAGCGACATAGTTAGTGAGTCAATGCATGTACAGGAATGTATACATGTACCAGGTACCTAGAGGTACCGTGTCTAGGTCCACTTATTGTTGGGCAGGCCGCAGTATCTACTAGGTACCTTCAGTGAAATTACCAACATAAGGTAGCCACGCCACGCCCGAGGAGCTATGAGTGTATCTGATAGAGTGAGTCTCATGTCAACTGGTTTGCCATCCGTTGTCTGAATATAAGGGTTCGTCCTGACCAGCTGAGCGTGGACCGCCGGCACAGAGTGTAAGTAAGCGATACTTTTATCTGTTTCCAGACCTCAAACTTCTGCCACTGCTTAGCCATAAACAGCGTCGATTGCATCCACCTAACCCTATGGTAACACTGCCAGCCTGCGGTGAAATGTCTTGCCAAATGGGCACTTCATGAGTGTCTGCTGAAAATTCGCCCAGCGGTTGTGCTAAGAAGGATAATCGAAGACAAGAAGGATAGAACTAACCCTTCATTCTCACATAACTTGGAAGAATGGAATCATGTGACCCGTGGAGGGTTGACAAGACGACGTCTAACCGACATCCGCGGGAAAAGAAATGTAAGGATATAACGCCAATAAGGCTGGTATGATTAATCTAAACCCCGGCATCGTAGTCTATGGAACATGTCCAATTCCGACTGCGAAGCAACCTGAAGAACCTGAATAAACAGGCCGCTCCGCGACATGGCTCTTGAGACTCTGCAAGCTAGGTACCTACCCATGGTACCTTGCTATGCTTGCACCTCCAAGTCTCTCGGAACATTAATGAGAGATTTATCGAGGCCTGCGCCGCAATCATCTTCAAATGGCTTTGCACCCATATGCTTCCAAGCCTCTGCCGACATGAGTGCTCTGTCCTGCTCCCTCACTCGAAACAACAACTCTGTACCCCCTTGGGCAATGTGAATGACTGACTTCTCCTACCGCGGCGCCAACATTAGCAGACCGATCCAGCGTTGCAAGTCTCTCCCACTCTCATGCGAAATTCTCACCAGTCCCAAAGTCAACTTGATGCTCTCCTCCAGCCATTGCGGCTCGTAGTGGTAGCCCGGCTGTTTCCCCACCGTACCAAGCATCATATTATCAGCGGCAATTAGTGCCTGGCTCGCTGCTGCTCGTGAGTTCTGGTTTGTCAACGTTGTTTCCGCTAGATCACCGCATACGTAGACGTTGGGGAGCGAAGCATCCTGGATTTGCATAGTGCTCTTGACCCGTACGTGCCCACTCCAAGATTTCGATGCCGGGCTCAGCTGGGCAAGGAGATCTGAATTGGGCCTCTGTCCACCGCAATTGACCTATACGTCCGTTAGTGAATGGGTCGTGTACTTATATCGTGACAGCCAGTCCCCCCTCTTACAAGATAATCACATCCGATCTTCCTCCCGCTCATCAGTTTCACAACATGTGCATTCCCATTGTACCCATCTATCACTCTGTCGCCTAGAATGACCTCTACCCCTAGCTCATTCAGCCCCTCTAGAGCAGCTTCCTGTAGCCGAGGCCAAACCGATGAAGAACGGCACTTCTAGAGTGTGCCCAAATCACGTGCTCTCCTGGATACTGGTCTTTAGCGTCTGCTGCCAATTCAACACCGGCAGCACCCCTCTCACGACCATAAGAATCTTCGCCTCTCTGATCTTCGCCTGCATATCCCGTATAAGGGCCATGCCCTCCGTCCTACTGTCGGCATTCACTCGACTTGGTAGAGTATCGGCGGCCCCAGCTCCCGTCGCAACGATGTAAAAGCATAAGGAACTTCTTCGCCAGTCCTGAGCAGCACTCCGTCCCTCGCCGGTTTAGTAGCACGAGCACGAATCCACCTCAAAAGTTCCGACCTAAGGTTCAGTAGTTGCGCACCATACGGTATAAACGCCTTATGCTCATGCCCGCTACTTGTCAGGCCTAAAATCGGCTTACTTCCGTAGTTCTGGTGTAGCTACAACTTATACGTTAGGGATATCTATTTGCAAAACGACACTTATTTATAAAAAAAAAAATATATATATAAATTCTTAGTATAAATATATTAATTTTATTAATATAGCCGTTTAATTAAATATATTATTTTAATATATAACGCTAAGCTATTATTTAAGGCTTAATATTTTAAATCTATTATTTTTTAGTTTTTTTTTATTATTTATTACGTTTTTTCTTTTTAATTACTATATTATAACACTTTTTTAAAACCTTTTTAAATTATTTAATTACGATTTATTTATTTTATAATATTTAACTTTTTATTTTAATATAAAAAAAAAGCCTAAACTTAATTATAAATAATATAAATAAAACATAATAAACGCTGTTTTATAATTATTAAATATATTAATAAACGTTTAAATAATTTTAAATTTATCGTAATAACGGCGAAATATTATAATATATTATATTTTATATTTCGATTACGATTAAATAACGCGTTATTATAATTAATAAATACTAATAATTATTATTTATTAATTAAAATTAAAAAATTAGCTTTTTTCGCGTAAATTAACGTATAAATATTTATTAATACGTTAATTATTTTTCGTTATATTATATTATTAATTTATTATTTAAATATTTCCGTTATTTTTAACCAAATTACTATTTTAATTAATTAGCTATTAAAATTTAATAACTTTAATAAAATCGTTTATAAACGTTAAATATAACGTTTTATAAAACGTTATAATAATATTTTTAAAACGATAAAAATAAAACTAAAATTAATACTTTATAAAATCGCCGGCGACTATAACTTTTTCGAAAGCTTTTTTTTTATTTTAACGTATTATTAACGAATATAATTTAAAACTTAAAAATATATAAAATAATAACAAAATAGGCTATTATATTAATATTAATAATAAAAGTTTATATATATAAATATATACCGAAATATTAACTATATATTTTAACGATTTAAAGTTTTATTAATTAATAACTTTTATTAAAGCTATTTCGGCGTTTAGTAATTAAATCGCGCTATTTATTATTATATTAAGCAAAAAAATTAAAATAAAATACGCCTTTATTTTTTTCGAAAACGATATTATAATAACGTATAATTTAATTAATTATATCGATAATTAATTAACTTTTAATTAGTTTAATTATTTTAAAAAACAAACGATTTTTGCTAATTTTAATAATAAAAAGTTATTAATACTAAATAATTACGGGAGTTATTATATTATTAAATTTTATATTTTTTACAAAAAACATAATATAATATTATTTTTATTACCCCTTTATTTTATTAGTTATATTTAGCCGTTAAACGTTAATATATTTATTTATTATAAACGTAATTATTAATATACTATTATAAAGCATATTAATTTTAAAAAAGTTAACTATAGTAAAATCGAATTTTTAAACGATTTATATAATATAGAAAAACGCGGAATAAAAAAAAACATATTATATCGTTATAAAAAAGGTCGGGCCTATAGTTTATTAACGTAAATATAATGCTTTTTTAAATACTTAACGCTTTATTTTTAGTTTTTAATACTAACGTTTTTCGTAAATAACCTAATTATATTAATATATTTTAAAAGCAATTAATAAAGCGTAAAACTTTATTTAAACGCAAAAATCGTAAAAATAAACGGCGTATAGTTTTATAATATTACGTTAATTTTAATCGATATAAAACCTCGTTATTTTTTTTAGCACTTTATTTTAAAATAAAATAAGCTAATTATATAACTTTTGCGTTAAATATTAATAAAATTTAATATTATATTAATTATATTAACGATAGTTTATTTTCGTTTATTTATAACTATACGCCGCCGTTTTTTATAATAACGTATATAATAATTAAATAAAATAAAACCGTTTAAGCTTTAGCTTTCGTAAATATTATTACCGCTAATAAATAAAAGCTTAAATAAAAACGAGATTTTATTAATATTAATAATTAAACGCGGCGTAATTATAAACTAATAGTTAAAATAGGCTTTATTAAAATTAAAAATACCCGATTACGTACGGTAATAAATAAATTTAATAAAATTATTAATAAACGTAGCGAATATTTATAAATAACGAAAAAAAAAGTAATAATAAAAATAACAGTTTTTTAACGCTAAATAAAAGCTTTTAAAAATAATAAATTACGTTAAATCAAAACGCGTAAATTTTATTTTAAAGCTTTAAAAATTACGTTATATAAATAAATCGCTAATAAAATCGCATTTTTTAAAAAAGATCTTAATAACGTAGACTAGTTGCTTATTTAATATTATAAAAAACGTTACCGGCGTTAACAAATATAAAATAAAAAAAAAACGCGCTTTTAAAAAGTAATCGATTTTATTTAACCGCTTTATCGTAAACGTACGGTTAAATATATTTTAATGCCTTTTAAATAACGTATTTTAACTATTAATATCGTAAGTTTATTAAAAGCCTATATTAAATATTATTATTACTATTTACGCTAAAAGTAAAAAAGATATAAATAATATTATAGCGTTATTAATCTTTTTAAATACTAAGCCCGTAAGATTTATTATTTATAAAAATAACTTCGAAACTAACGAAAATTAAAGTAATAAAAATTAAAATAATAATATAAACGCTAAATAAAATATAATAAATATAAATTATAACTATAAATAAAAAACCTTTATTTAAATATTATTTTTAATTAAAATTAAATATATAACTTCGTTTATTTAAGCTATTTTGTTAAAAAGTATAAAAATTAACGTATTTAAGCCTAAAATAATAAGCTAATAGTATTATATTTAATAACGTTAAAAAGCTATTTTATTTATTTATTATAATAGTTTATCGTAATATTTTATAAATTTTAACCCTTTATAACTACGCTATTAAATAACTATTAATTTATATTAAAATAAAACTAATTATTTAATATATATAAAATTTAAATAATAAAAAAAACAAAAGCCGTAATAATAATTTAAATCGGCGTAAATAACGTTAAAACGAATATTAAAATATAATATAAATAAAAACGGGGTAATAATTATTTAATATATAGTAATATAAATACTATCGCTTTTTATTACTAAATAATATATTTAATTAAAAATGACTTTATAAATATAAAATCTATTATATAATTAATATATATAGATTTTTATTAACGTTTTTTTTAAAAAACTACGTTATAATAATATAATATATAATTATATATTATAATACTATATAACTACGGTTATTTATATTAATTAATTATTAATACCGTTATTAATATTTAAAAAAAAACAATAATAACGTAACGTTTTAAATATATAAATTATATATAATTAAAAAATAGTAAAACGTATATTTATATAAACCTAATTAAACGGATTTACGTAAATATATAAAAACTAATACTAATATTAAGCTTTATATAATTAATTTTATATAACGAATAACGTTTTTCGGAAAAACTATAAAAAATATATATATAAATTTAAAAAATAAACTAGCCTATATATTTTAATTATATTTTAGTCCTTTTTTTAATTTTAATTAAAGCAAATTTAAATTAACGTACGGGCGTTTTTTTTTACGTTATAAAAAAAAAAGAAACTATTAAAAATAATAAAATCTTTACTTATTTTAATACTAATAATAACTTTAATATAACGCTAAAGCTATACTTTAAAAAAATAAGCTAAAATTAATTTTTTTAATAAAATAAAAAATCCGGTTATACCGATTTTTATATACTAATTAAAACATTAAAAAAATAGTTATATATTTATAACGGTTAGATTTTTAGCATTTATTTAAATAAAACTATTTATTTTTTAGCTAAAAAGCCTACTTTATTATATATATAGATTTAACCCCTGTATTTTATAAATAGGTGTCGTTTTGCAAATAAATATCCTTAACGTATAGGTCGTAGCCACACCGGAACCACGGAAGTAAGCCGATTTTAGGCCTGACAAGTAACAACACAAAGTCGTGGCAGCACCCAAGTATAGTGAAACCGATCATGTGGCTCGATAACGACCACACGGTAAGGCGTATTAGGCAACAGAGATTCTGTGATGCTTTTCAGCGCAATGTAACCCGCATTTGAAGCGCCAACAATGACGATGTTTTTGCGTTTTTCCGGCTCGATAGTAGGTGACGAATCGGAGACCGCATGAAATGTGCGTTGGAAGCGCAATCTTGCAGAGCGAGCGAGTAGTCGCCCGAGAAAAATGCCAATTCTGGCTAGGACCTTGAATACTAGAATAGTCTTTGGAAGCATGGTCCTTGGGTTGAGAAATGATGTACTACTGATACAAAACGAAACGAATTCGAAGGTTAGCCCCCATACCGGCAGTGAGCGAGAAGAGCAACTCCAGTCCCCGGGCGCCATGTCGAATAGTTAAGTTATGATGCATCACCAAGGCCCGAGTCGGCCTCGGGCGTAGGCATCTGCAGATAGTAGAAATGACCGAAATGACCGACTGATCCGACTTGTCAGTAGAAGGCCGAAACCCAGGCCAGAGCCCAGGCCTGTCAACAACATGGGGTGGTGATACTAAGGTACGCTCGGATCTGATAAGATTAGATGCTCGCCTAGTGGGGATCCAGCCCGTCAGCTATTCAGCTCCTCAACAGCAGCTCGACCAGTGACAGCATCATCCGACCCTCAGCTTGCCAGGCTCGCCAGAGTCCAGACATAGGTACTATTGTGGGACGTAAACTCGGACCGAGAATTGACTACGTCCGCTTCCGACTCCAGCATTACTTATGTCGATTAACCAAGTCTTCCGTTTGCTTGTCCTCGGTGAGACTTGGGCGGTGACCATTTGTAGGATCAAAGCAGGGGTATCAAGTAAAATCAAGAGGTCCACTGAATCACGAGGGAGTCCAGGTTGGAGAGCAGAACAGACTCTCACGATAATGGGAGGTGGTCTTCCGTCCTACTCCATTTATGCGGTACATCGATATGGTGAACATGGTGAAGCCAATGCTTTTGACACTTACAACTCGTCCTTTACGCTCTGCGCTGGGGTCTCTGCCAGTCGTCTACTTCTGGTATTGGTACCTTCGCCTCCAACGATGAATCCTTCTGTGCCATCATCACCACCCAGATTCTTGCGCTTCTTCTCCGCGGCCGCGATCTCGTCATCGTACACCGTCCACTCCGGTATCTGCCTGCGCGCACGCTCAAGCTTAGGCTCCTTGGTCTGCGGATTATTGCACAGGTCGATAGTTCGAGCTTGCTTCTGACTCTCGTCGCTGCACCACGTCTCACACCACAGCCACTCTTGCGGCAGACTGTGAATAGGGATCTGAAATTGCATATGGTTGGGCAAATCTTGGTCCAGGTTGGACAGTGACGCCGGATCGGCGCTGAGCGCTTGATATTGCTGTCGGAGGCGGTCGCCAGCGGCCATTTGCCGGAAACGACGGAGATCAACAACATACAATGCCGAGATGTGGTAGGGCTGTCCACGCAGATACGTTTCCCAGTAGCCTTGCTTCCAGAAGCGGAAACCCTCCATCTCAGTGCGAGAGTCGCACATGGGCGTGAAGCCGTATGGTGCCCCTTTTAGGTCATGGTTGATGAGATCGATCATATCGGTGCGAACAATCTGGTCAGCGTCTACGAAGATGACTTTGTCGAGAGAAAGAGGAAAGAGGACGTCCAAAAAGAGGATTTTGTAGCCCCAAATTTCACGCTGCTTCTCTTTTTGCGCGCGAAGCCAGTGTGGCCACTTGTATGTCACCATCTCATACCTGAATTTGTACTCTTCAGCTAGGTGGGGGATGGATTCTTTGAATGACGGCGAGAGGAATTGCTCGATGAACCAGAACTTGACGGTATGTTTAGTGTTCTTCATGACCGAAACAATCATGATCTTGAGCATGCGCTCGTAGAGATGACCGCTTGCAACAGAGAAAATGTTGATCTCAGCGTGGATCTCATTCGAGAGCGATTTGGAACCAGATTTGGAACCTCCCAAGATACCTTCGGCAAATCTCAGGCCGCGGGAGAGAATGTCATTTTGAACAGCCGATGGACCATCATCTAGGACATCAAGGTTCGCCATCTCATCTTTACGCTGTAGGCGAGGGTACAATGTCGTCCCCTGAAAGTCCATCAACGCGACTTCGGTACCTTCATCCCCTGGAACAGCATCGTAGCCTCGCGAACCAACGCTCACAATGTCGAATATCTCCGAGCTTCTCCCTTCTTGTAGACTGATGTTGTAGTAGCCAGGATTTGCCTTGAATTGGAAGTAGCCAATATTGGCCATGATAATAGTGTCAGCAAAATGGGGATCACGTTCGGTGCCAAGAAGCAGCTGTACACCGCGGGGAGGCTTTCCACTTTGTTCTCGTGAGTGTCCCTCTATCACGATGTGTTCCAATTCATAGACAGCCTCAACATCCGACTTCATCGAACTTAGTTTCAGGTTATCCAAATCATGAACGGAATCCTTTGCTGCCACAAGCCACGCCGGCGGCATATCCATACCTAAATTTAGGAGTGCTTCTGTTGGTAGCCCCTTGAATGTAGCACCCTGAGATCGAAGGCCGCCATCCGTGTCAAATGAGGGTTCTGATTGGAGTACACTCCGATAAAAACGTTTGATTGGAAGTTCTTCCAGTTTTTCTCTTGGATTGATAAATATGCGTACAAACACACCCTCTAACTCAGATAGAACTTTGAGAATGGGCGACCATCGTTGTCCTTGCTCGCTGGTCGGATTAAGAAGGGCGACCAAATGAATGTTTGCGCTTTCTGGATCCCCGATATCAATTGCAGTATGTGAAGAATTCCAAGAATCATACACCGTTGATCGTAGAGTTTGAGCCGATTCAAAAATACCCTCCGGTATATCTGAAAGAGTCGACAATGCCGTGATAGAAGTGAGCTTGGCCGCAGCGAGTGGGCTGGAAACCTTGTCTATCAAGTCCAGATTTGTGAGAGCCCTATATACTGGCAAAATCCTTGTCGTCTGCTCTATTCCTAATAATTGTTTGAAGTCATCTTCTTGGAAGAAATTAAGGGGATCGATTGGCCCGATAACTCGGCCATTGAGAAGTAAGGCGTGTGCACCTTGAGGTATGCCCGTAGCTGCACTGAATTTGGCCAGGTCGAGACCGTAGGCATTATTTTGGGGTTCAGTACTACCGGATAGAAGAGCGTCTAAGCTCTCTAGGTTCGTAATCTCAAGTAGTTTACTTGAGTTTTCAACGATAGCATCATTGATCTGTTGGCTCTTCTCTCCATATGCTGGGTTATGAACGATGTCAATTCTGACACCTGGATGATCTCGTCGGAATGCCAGAGTAGACAGAAGAAGTTGACGACCTGAAGACGTACCCAGATCTACAATGACGGTGAGCAGAGCCCAACTCTCCCGATCTGAGCCGTCATCTGCTTTGATGACAGGGCTTCGATCAAGAAGACGTGCGTTCTCAGAGTATATCTTGTGAATATTGAGAACCCTCAGGGCATGTTCTTCGTCGGGGAATAGGTAGTGGTTCCGACGAGGAAGAGCGTCTTGTAGAAAAAAGTCGGGTGCCCACATAGTGTCATCGAGGAGTCCCATGTAGACGGCTCTTTGAGTCTCCTGCAGATCAACCGAAACCCTTTGACTTACCACTGTTAGCCAATTGGCATCCCGGGGAATCACGAAGCCGTTGATAAACACAGGTGGCTCCTGTCCGTTGGCCTCGAGCCTCTTGGTCCATTGCCTCGCTAGGCTCAATTGCTCGACGTAAGCTCCCCAGGTCGTAATTTGGTCGAAAGGGACTACCGATGCTTCTTCTTTGAGCTTGCGGTCTTCAATTGCCTTTTCAAACAAGGTGGGATCGGCTTGGGCGATACCCTCTGCAGTGCCGAATTCAAGATACAGCATAAAACTTGCAAGTCCGTAGTTTTGTATCAAATGATAAACTACTTTGGCTTGATCCTCAGCCTCTTTCGTAGGAGTCAATGGCACCAAACCAAAGTGCAGAGGCAGTGCGCGCTTGACCAATCCTTGCAACTGCTCTGTCACGATTCGTATATCTTCTAGTTTACTAAAGTCAACAGGGATGACAATGTTGAAGAGATTCTTCCGAATCTGAGGAATCTGGCCTGGAAAGGTGGGCTTTAAGAGCTACACACATCTGTTAGCGTTGGAAAAGAGAACGACTTGAGAGACCTTCAGGGACCCTTACTGATGTCAGCTCCGAAGGGAAATCAGCATATCGCTTGTCTTTCTCAATGTCGTTAAGCCAAACGATGACACGACCGTCTTCGGGTCGGTCGGTCCAATCAAAGCGTGGTGCCTCATCAGCAGCTTTCGCCATTGCTACCTGCTGGTTACCTAGGAGAGAAATGGCTTCCTTGGGTGATAATCCTAGATCCGTCACGCCCTTCATGAACGCTCTTTCTCGTCGAATACTGTCTACAAGGGTGAAGGGGTCAATTTGGCGCTCCATTATTTGCACACCGTTCATCCAAAGTACATTGATGCCGGCAGGAGCGGCAACGGCCCGATTCCATTTGTGCTCTTTTACGAAATCTTCAGAGGCATTGCGAAACGCCACAGAAGTTGAGAATTTGGGGAAATCTTGGGTTAACTTGATCAACGTCTCGAAAGGGTCTTCACTTTCCATTACGAATGATCCAGCCTTGAGGCCAAGATTCGCAAGCTCCTTGGTAGACAGAGGTTTGAGATCAGTGAAGTCATCTTCCTGATCCAAAACTGATTCAAGAGAGGCCACATTCTCCTCACGGTCAGCGACAGCCTCGCTAGCTTCACGATCATCGATAACGATATAGTCGGTTCGCTTCAGTTGAAGTTCCACACCGTAGCCACTAATTGGAAGTGCCTCGGCTTCATCTCGATGAGGAATTCGATATCTCAGTCGATAGGATATCTCACCCTTGCGCGCCATGGTGGCGAGCGTCTTGTGGAATGCGCCAAACTGTGGTAGATTTATGTCCGCGTATAAAATGGCCTCAGGACCGTTACCCATGGACCGATCAAAGGGAAGGTGGCGGAGTTGCCTGAAGGTGCATTAGCAAGCTGGAGCAAAGGCTCCCGAAGGGGCACGTACGAGTCTGAAGAGAATTGCCCATCGCTGTGGGCTAGGGTTGAAGAGCAGTATTGTTTCTGGGTGAGAAAAACCCACTCATCACAATCAGGCTTCGCATCGCCCAGGGAGGGAGTCACAGTGGTATCATAGTATTGATAATGGGCCTCTATCCTTGGAGCGGCAGTTCTCAAGGAGAGAGCTAGCTTGAAAGTGGATAGTGCTGGGGGGCTCGTAATGTGGCCATCGTCGTGCAGCACCTGAAGAAATTTGGTATAAAGAGCTTGATCAGTAGTAGCGGCAGCGAAGGAACCGTCGGCAATGCGATCGAGCAAGGGGAAATATGCTGTGGCATTCTCCCCGGCAGCCGTCTCTCTGGTGGATCTCAGCACTCGGAAATGCATATAGAGAGGCCCATACGTACAGAAGCTCGATGAGGTACGGAGGAGCTGGGAAGGCAGCTTTCATGGCGACGTTGACCGAGGGCCCAGCGGCAACGTGGCCGGGCGCGAGGCTCAGAACTGCCAGCAACGCGGCGGCCAGACCACATGGCAGGCACCATATTCGTATCATGATGGTATATAGTGGTGGAAAGGAAGCCCATTCACTTGAGCTACCTCTTGGTGGGAAATCAATGGGTTTCGCTACGAGGTGACGGTCGAGATTCGGGGACATGCAGCAGGTACGATCTATCTCTGCGCTTGAGACTAATGTATGATGAAGTGGAGCGTGGCATGTGAGGTGAGACTAAGTGAGTAGAGAGGCCGGGGGGCAAGTATGTGATGAAGAGGATAGGTGACTGACTACATAGACACCTTCACCATTTGGATACCCTAGGCAGGTAGTCAGTCAAATAGTACCTAAGCTATATCGCAGACCGCAGTTGGTGTATGGTCTGTCACAGACACCTAGCGACTACTCGAGAGGTGCTTCTTCCAGTGGTGCACAATGTCATCGAAGGGCTGGTAGCTACATGTACATGTAGGTAAGGAGACAACCAAGTGATGGAGCAATTGAACACTTGGACTTTTCGAAGGATGCCTGCCAATCAACTGCCGGGATGTCCAAGGATGGCTTGCTGGCAGCTCTGTAGGGGCAGCTCTTGGAACCTTGCTTCCTAGGGTTGCCACAGGCTCGAATGAGACTCGAGCGCGTCAATGACACCTTTGAGGTTCTCTACTAGCTTATGGTCAGTATCAAAATGATATGGTGATAGCACCAATCTATTGATATCTCCCAAGCTGCATTGAATCCAATCCGTGTATGTTTTATACAGCATTTGATGTTGAACGCCTGACAATGAACCTTGGAAGTTCTAGAGCTTTGCAGCCCTCGTTAGCACACGCCGACACCACTGATACCTTACCTACATTATGTACCTAGTAGTGTCTGCTACATCCGTACCTTATGTATATGTACATATGTACCTCAGTCACATTCATATATCTGTAGGTAGCGTGAGGGACAGCAAGTGACAAACCGCACCATGCTCTCCCTCCCTGATTGCAGGTTGAATCGCTCATATGGATCTTAAGTCATTAGTTACTAATTCATTACATGACATAAACGGTTCACCTTTATGGACATACCTTACCAAGTACATTTGTACGCAAACTTTGTGGTGGACGTGTTACTATACCCTGTCTCAACTTACGTCCTTATCGGAATTTGCTCGTGCGCCGTCTCTCTTCCTGCCACCTGCCAGCAGCCGGCTTGGAAGCTGCATCATCAAGAAGTATCTCTCCACAGCGCTTGTGCTGCCAAAGAACATCGGCGGTGAAGCGACCAGCAATAGAACCTGAAGTGTCATCAGTCTACTAAGGCTGGGACTGCCGCAACCTACCTACTCCCTGCTACATGACACGATAGCCTACAATCAACCCCGTCCACAGTCTGGGAGCCTCGCTGGAAAACAGGCGGCGACATCACAACCCAACGACAGGCCACGCCATTCTCTCCCCTCCTCCCCCTTTCAAGCTCCTCTTTCCCCCATCCTCCGGCTCCGTAGGGGATTTTTCTTCCGTCTCGTTTATCGTCCATTCTGTCGGCGAGCTACTGTCGATGACCCAGTCCTAGGGGCTCCCCCCTGTGTGCCACCCGCCGTCGTCACGATGCAGGCCTCCTCTGGCATGTTGACCAAGGTATCTAGCTGCCGGTTCCTCTTTGCTTCTCACCAACGGTGTGTCTCAACATGACCACGCATGCTGATCCGACTCCTTCAGTTCGAGTCCAAGTCCTCAAGGGCCAAGGGCCTGGCCTTCCACCCGAAAAGGTACACATCACCGCCTACACCACGATGCGCTCTCTCGGCCAATGCGAATGCGAATGCGAATGCTAATAATACCTCCTCCCAGACCATGGATCCTCGTCTCTCTTCACTCTTCCACCATCCAGCTGTGGGACTACCGCATGGGCACCCTCATAGACCGCTTCGAGGAGCATGATGGTCCCGTCAGGGGCATAGACTTCCACAAAACCCAGCCGCTCTTCGTCTCGGGCGGCGATGACTACAAGATCAAGGTCTGGTCCTACCAGACGAGAAGGTGCCTCTTCACCCTCAATGGCCATCTCGACTATGTCCGCACCGTATTCTTCCACCACGAGCTCCCCTGGATCATCTCGTGTTCCGATGACCAGACCATTCGCATATGGAATTGGCAAAACCGTTCCCTAAGTAAGATGCCGACACTTGCCACAACCTCGCCTATCGTCCCGTGCTGACGTGTGCGTGTCTAGTTTGCACCATGACCGGCCACAACCACTATGTCATGTGCGCTCAGTTCCATCCCAAGGACGACCTAGTCGTCTCCGCCTCCCTCGATCAATCCGTCCGCGTGTGGGATATTTCGGGTCTGCGCAAGAAGCACTCGGCTCCGACTTCCATGTCCTTCGAGGACCAGGTCGCACGATCCAACGCCCAGCAGACTGACATGTTTGGAAACACCGACGCCATGGTCAAGTTCGTCCTCGAGGGCCACGACCGCGGCGTCAATTGGGTCGCCTTCCATCCCACCGCTCCTCACATCGTCTCCGGCGGCGACGACCGTCTCGTCAAGTTATGGCGATATAGTGAAACTAAGGCCTGGGAGGTCGATACGTGCCGCGGCCATTTCCAGAACTCCACGGGCTGTCTTTTCCACCCACATCAAGACCTCATTCTGTCCTGTGGCGAGGACAAGACCATCCGAGTATGGGATTCATCAAAGCGCACGGCCGTACAGTCATTCAAACGCGAGAATGACAGGTTCTGGGTCATTGCGGCTCATCCCGAAATTAACTTGTTTGCAGCCGGGCACGATAACGGTGTCATGGTATTCAAACTGGAACGGGAGCGCCCGGCGTCTACCCTTCACCAGAACAACCTCTTCTTCATCACCAAGGAGAAGCATGTTCGCTCCTATGACTTCCAGAAGAACGTAGAGAGCCCGACTCTGCTTTCGCTAAAGCGCTTGGGAAGCGCCTGGGTTCCTCCTCGAACTCTATCTTACAACCCGGCCGAGCGTTCTGTTCTCGTTACGTCACCTGCGGACGGCGGCTCATACGAGCTCATTAATCTTCCGCGAGACGGATCGGGTGCCATAGAAGCCACCGATTCCAAACGGGGTCCAGGAAACTCCGCTATCTTCGTTGCCCGGAACCGCTTCGCTGTTCTGAGCACGTCTACCCAGACAGTTGATATCAAAGACTTGTCAAATAACACGGCACGGTCTTTCAAACCCCCAATTGGAACTACTGATATTTACTTTGGCGGCACCGGCAATCTTCTCATCATCACTCCCACTGCTGTCCACCTTCATGATATTCAACAAAAGAAAAGCATCGCGGAGCTTGCCGTGAATGGTGTCAAGTATGTGGTTTGGTCGAACGATGGTCTCCATGCCGCTCTACTCAGCAAACACAACGTGACCATCGTGACGAAGGCTCTGGAGCAGGTCAGCACGTTGCACGAGACGATTAGGATCAAGAGTGCCGCTTGGGACGATGCAGGTGTTCTTCTTTACTCTACATTAAATCACATCAAGTACACCTTGATGAACGGCGACAATGGTATTGTTCGGACACTTGACCAGACAGTCTATCTTGTCCGGGTCAAGGGAAGAAATGTCTATTGTCTCGATCGTGCTGCTAAGCCCAAGGTCTTGAACATCGACCCTACTGAATATCGTTTCAAGCTGTCTCTTGTGAAGCGAAACTACGAAGAAATGCTTCACATCATTCGCACTTCTAGCTTGGTCGGCCAGTCCATCATCTCTTATCTCCAGAAAAAGGGCTATCCCGAAATTGCCTTGCAGTTCGTTCAGGACCCGAGTACTCGATTTGAGTTAGCCATAGAATGTGGAAATCTTGACGTCGCGCTCGAGATGGCCAAAGATCTGGACCGCCCCAAATTGTGGACAAGGTTAGGAACTGAGGCTCTAGCTCATGGTAACCATCAAATCGTGGAGATGGCCTACCAGAAGCTGAAGCAATTTGACAAGCTCTCTTTCCTTTATCTGTCGACTGGCGATCACTCCAAGCTCGCCAGAATGGCCAAGATCGCTGAGCACCGGGGCGACTTCACTGCTCGATTTCAGAATGCTCTCTTCCTGGGTGAGGTGGAAGACAGGATACAAATGTTCAAGGAAGTTGATCTTTGTAAGTGATGGAATGAGCGCGGACAGAAGGTAGACTAACATGCTTCCAGACCCTCTTGCTTATATGACCGCCAAAGCACATAGCCTGAAAGAAGAATGTCAGGCCATCTTGGAGGTGACCGGGGTTACTGAGGATCAGCTCACTTCACCAAAGTTCGGAGAGACATTCTCCACTCCAAAGCCAGTAGTTCCTACATATAAGGCTAATTGGCCGACGAAAGCCACATCGCAATCCTTCTTCGAAAAGGCTTTGGCTGGTCAGTTGGAGGATATGACCCTTGAAGATGAGCCAGTGGCAGCTGAGGCAAGCGATCTCATGGACGAGGACTTGCCCGCCAAGCGCGCTGGTGCACTGGAGGCCGATGACGACGAGGATGCGGCAGGATGGGATATGGGCGACGACATTGTGCCAGAGGCCGAGAGCGACTTCGTGAATGTCGAAAGCACGGACGCCGGAGGTGCCGGGAGCAGCGAGGCTGACATGTGGGCTCGGAACTCTCCCATTGCGGCAGATCACATTGCAGCGGGATCATTCGAGTCGGCATTGAATCTTCTTAACCGCCAAGTCGGCGCCGTAAATTTTGCACCCCTCAAACCTCGATTCATGGAGATTTACACAGCCACCAAAACCTACCTCCCAGCATCGGCAAACTTGCCGCCGCTTGTCAACTATGTGCGGCGCACATTGGACGAGACAGATCCCAGAAAGGTGCTGCCAATCATCCCTCGAGATCTGGAACATCTTGCGTCGAACGACCTGCAACAAGGTTATGACGCCATGCGATCCAATAGGTTGGATGATGGGTTGGCCATATTCCGAGGGATCCTCCACGCGATCCTCGCCAATGCCGTCTCCAGCGACAGTGAAGTGGGCGAAGCTAAGAAGTTGATTACCTCGGCCAGTGAGTACGCCGTGGCCATGAGCATCGAGCTCGCTCGGAGAACTCTGGGTACACCCGACGTCGTCAACAGCAACCCTGAGCTTCTCAAGCGGAGCTTGGAGCTCTCGGCCTACTTCACCATCCCCAAGATTGAAGTACCCCATCGCCAGCTGGCACTGCTGAATGCCATGAACCTGGCTTTCCGGAGCAAGAACCTGAGCTCCGCACTCAGCTTCGCCAACCGTATCCTGGCGAACGGCGGTGCTCCTAGAATTCTTGAGAGTGTAAGTGGAACCCTGAATATGGGTTTTAGTTGTTTCAACGCCGGTTACTGACATGCTACAACGGCAGGCCAAGAAGATGAAGACGCAGTGCGAGCGAAACCCGCATGATGCTGTGGAGATAGAGTATGACCAGTTTGCCGAGTTTGACATTTGCGCGGCCAGTCACACGCCCATCTACAGCGGCACGCCGTTTGAGGAGTGCGCGTTTGACGGGTCTAAATACCACTCGAAATACAAGGGAACGGTTTGCGTGGTGTGCCAGGTTTGTGAGGTGGGTAAACATGGAAGCGGGTTAAGGTTATTTGCTTAGACAAAAAGGATTTGGAAAAGGTAGACAGCGTTGTCAGACCCATCGAACGTCTCGAGCGGCGATGGGTTGCGGACGGGGGTTGAAAAGCCAAACTTTGTCAAACTAAAGGAGACAGCAGTGAGCCGAGATATCTAGTCTCGGTAATATAGAGTTAAGATATTCTGACAATTGACTGTTGAGTTTGATGTGTACCTAGTTAGGAGAACAGTGTAAGCCCAAAGAGTACTTAAATACCTCCGTGTGGGTTGAATGAGCTGAGAGAGTAGTACTACATTCATTTGAGATGGTCGAAGCTGCCGAAATTGTCATCGTATCCTTCCGTCATCTCTGAATCCATTTATTATACACCTACCTAGCTACTAGCCTCTGCATCACAAACTTGTAGCAACGAGCAGCGCAACCACTCTGATATGCGAATCACACCTTCACGTGAAAGGCTACCAGGCACTTCGGGCGAGTCTATATTTTCTAAGAACTGCGTATTGTGCTCACTTGCGTGCGCTCGAATAGTGTGATAAATGGGCAGCGTGACTTGGCGGGCCGGGTCTGGGATCGGCGCGCACATGATGTTTGCAGTCCCTACCTAGGTACACAGGATGATCGTCGGCCTCGTCTTGCATTCATTTGAGCGACCACGCTCGTTTCTTGACATGCCCCCATGCTGTGCTTCCGTGCTCCTAGCCGAGTGGTTCGCCCGTGTGCATGCAGTCGTAAAATTTCTTATGAATTCCCCACTCCCCCATGAGCCCATTGTTCAAACAATAGTCTCCAATTCACGAGCATAGCCAAGCGTGTTCTCTATGACCATCTGGCTGAGGTCCTTGTCGTCGGCCCCTTCATCGGCTTCGGCGGTGGGGAAATAAATCTGACCGTCGCGAATACTCCAGCCTCTATGGCGGGCGAAGTCGACGACTGCGCCTTCGGACTCTAAGAAAAGGAGAGACTTTGTACTGCTCAGTGGTAGGGATGGATATGCGCGCTCGCTGCTTGAGGCGATCTCAGAGCGGATCTGGCGGGTAAGAATCTAAATTAAGGGACGCTGTTAGACGGCGTACATTACATAACAGAGGGGTGCGCAACGGACCTCGGAGAAGACACCGTACTCCTCGCTGGGCACCTCGCGGCTCTTCATGGCCTTCCAGACGCGGTCATAGCTACCCTCCATCAGCCATCGCTCGAGCTTGATGGGATAGCCCAAGTAGCGGTCGGTCTCGATCTCGGAGGTGTGGCCTCCCGACTGGGCACGGGTGCTCAAGGCCTCGAGCTCGGAGTGGAACTCGGAGTAGCGACCCTGGGTCAGGAGTAGGAGCAGATAGAGGCCGGTGACTTTATTCCGGCTCTCCTCGGAGGCGGGACTCTCGGTGTCGGCAAGCTCATAGAAGGGCTGCAGCTGGGAGACATAGCGGGTGAAGGCTTCGGGGTTCTTGGCGCGGATGCTGAGCAGGGCGCCGGCCTCGTAGACGTGTCTGGCGAGGGCGAGATGTGAGGACGGGGTGGAGGGGGAAGGGGTGGCGGCCTTGAGCTGTAGCAGGGCGATCTTGGCTTTGGAGAGGAGGGTGGATGCGTCGTTGAAGGGCAGGTTGGGGTTTGATCTCAACTGATTGAGGATTTGCTGCAGGGCGCGTTCGGCCATGGCGGAGGGCGTCGGTGGTGGTGAGGTGTCTGAGCGATGCGAAGGCTTGAAGGACAGAATGAGGGCGGGCACAGGAACGGATGAGGATGCTGTTTGTACAGCGGGATGTGGTATCACAGATGCTTGCGGGGGGGGAACCGCCGGGTCTGGTGGGTGGTTTAACTAGTTTTTCTGGGGGCGGATGAGTTTAGCAGAGTCTGTGGTATTGGATGTCGATGTCGTCGTGGTCGGCGTCGGCGTCGGCGTCGGCGTCGGAGTGATGGTGGTGGTGGTGATGATGATGATGCAGACCAGGCGAGCAACAGGCTGAAAGGCTGACGAATAAGCCCGTAACGGGGTCGAGGTACCTAAGCTAGCCCCAAGCTACGTCGCAGCCCGCCAGCCTGGACCCTTGTTCTGTATTGCAACCTCGCATTTCAGGGTAAGAGTCGACATGAATCTTCCATCCACAGACAGGTACGGATGTACATGTGTCTCACGAGAGTCTCAGGTTGTGTTCAATTTGGACGCTTGGATATGATCAGCGATGTGGGTGAACATACGCTGGGCCATGTGTCGTTCCTGCTACATGCTAACATTGAGACTCTCAACCAACACCTCGTCAACTCGCATCGCCTGTCACCTCATCATCTCGTCACCTCGTCACCTCGTCACCTCATCATCCGGACTGGCCATGTGAACGAGTCCATACGTGCCCTGCATCTGAAGCCACATGTTTGAAACCCGTAGGAAGATTGCCAAATGCCTCCCGAACCTCATGTGGTGATTTCAGCTTGTACAGCTGCCTAGTAGCTGCCTTACCTTGTACCTCAGTCTGTCCTCAGACATGAGTTGTCACCGATGGGAAATCATAGCCCGTCACTCGCGATGCGCAGTAGACGCTGCGCGCCTGCAACCCGCATCGCTAGCGCTTCTCCAGGGCAGGGCGGCGCCTGACCTATCTAGTCCTAGGCGCAGTCTCAAAATAGCAACAACGGCGAGGCTGAGAGCTCTGTCAGACTCTGTGATTGTTTGCTGCCATCGAGATGATTGATATCCAGAAGCAGCGCGGGGAAGCCTCCTTTTGTAGATCAGCTATGAGACTCGGTGATAACCCGCTGACCAGCGACACATGCTCTCCTCGCTTGGGAAGGGGGCACGCGGATGCCAGAAGAACGGGATCCTTCTTGCGACGTTCGTTGCGGGAGACAACTAGCTGACTATCTGACGCTGGTGCGAATGATGCAACGAACTGCTGCCCCTGTTACTTTATCAATCTCGTCAATGCAAGCTTGAACGCAAAACTGCCAAACACTCTAGTGTAGCCACCGCCGAGCTGCGTTCAATTCGTGCGGGTTCGCCATTCCTCTCGAATCTTGTAGCACATGAGTGAGTGGCAGAGATACCTATAACTTACCTACCAGCTCGGGCGCACAGCTGTGACCGAGGCAAACACACACTTGGTCGCTCGTGAATGCCAGACAACGACGCCACGCAGCCAACATGATGCACTATCCTCCCTCTCCCCTACCTCTCTTGAACATGGCATCTTCTATCATTGTATGATACTTCTGTCACCTTGGTAGCTCCAAGAGGCAAGCAAGGCTTGCACGTGGAATCGGGCCATAATTACCACTTCAGTGTCCTTGACGAGCTGGGAACCTCACAGGCCCCAGTGCCTCTCATACCTTTCACACCCGCGCCGCCCGACAAAAAGCCGACGATTAAACAACCATTTCACAATTGCCGCTTGCCCTGTCTTGGCCACACTGCTTGTCTGTTTCATTCCCGGACATCAAGATTGTGCCATTGCATGACCTGCATCGGATATCTACCAGAAGCCAAGTTGGTGGCTAGGTCTTCCGGTACCTGCAAGATGCCTGCATCAGCATACCCCGGCGCTCCCGCCGGATTTCCAGGTAAGCATCAAGTCTGCTTGCTTGATTCCTTGACGTGATGTACGCGAACGACGACAGCAGGCGACTCTCTGTCTCCCTCTGTCTCTGTCACACACACTCTCTCTTCCTTTCGAGCGCGGGGCTCTTTACCCAGATCTTCGCCATCTTCGAGGGATCGATGTGGTAGAGTCTTGTGTCGGTACGGATGGCCGCACCGACTTCAAATCCATGGCGCCTGTACCCTGTCTTCCTCTCAGGAGCATGAACGCCATCTGGCCCTTGCGACTTTGACAAGTTGCCCCGTCTCGCCCGTCATCCGCGTAGCTTCTGACAAGTCGTCACAACCGTCAACAATGTGCTCAAACAAGAGCCTAAGTTAGAAGTGCTTTTGATACTGCAGGATCCTGCCGTTGTTCCCGAAATGCGTGGAAAAAGCATAGGTAGCGACAGTGGGTCATCGAGCATTATTTCATGTCTGGCAGCTCATGTTCCGACCTACCCAGCAGCTGAGTCGAGTCTGACAGCAACTGCGCCACGATTCAGGCTATTTGGCCACGACAAAGAAGATGCATTCGGATCTGACGGTGGGAAAGTCGTTCGAATCCTCTGCACAGCCCAGTGCCGAATGCCCCTTGTAGCTCACCAATGCCCCTGAAATCCATCCTTGATGGCCACTCTGGCTTAATCTGCGGTGGAAGCCCACGTACACTTATTATTGCCGTCGCCCGTTGTCCCACTGCGCATCGCCCCGGCCGCGCAGGCTACCAAAATAACCACGGGTACGAGTCAGTGGTCGTCTCCTATATGAGCTAGCAAGCAAAAGGAACAGACCAACAGACCCGGCGCAGTCTGGGATGAGTAGAGAAGCCTGCTCGCCTGCGTCTCCCACAGACTGAGACCCTGATCGACCACCCCGCTCACTGGCCATTCACGGAAACAAAAGCAGAAGCTTCAGTGACCTTCCTGCTCAAGACACTGCTTCAAAAAGTAGTTTTGCTTGCAAGGCACCAACACCAGCCCATCGCCCAGCACCCTGATTCTCGAGTCTGTTGGCATAAAGAAAAACCTTGATCACAAGACAAAGACAAAGCCAACGAAACACCACTCATCGGAAATTAGAGCGGAGAGAGAAGCGGGATCTCGGTCTTCGTGTAATTAGAAAAGAGAAAGAGAGGGAGAGAGAGAGGGCCAAGACTCAAACATCCCCGCGTAAACTACCAGCAGCCCCGCCATACAAATCGATTACTCCTTTGCGCGTGTGCGCTACGATCAGATCCTGGGAGTCCAGATATTCGTATATCATCTGGTCCGCGCTCTGGCCATTCCAGCGGACGAGTCGACTCTGCTAGGCTGCCTGTTTTGGCTATTTAATTTGCTTTTTCAGCGCTGACTATTGCGTTTCGCATTTCATGCAGGCTCACACAAATCTCAACTTGACGATTCCCTCGACATGCCTCAGTTCGGAGCTACGTTCTATCCGGGCGGCGTCGACGACTACTATCTGCCTGGCCCTGAGGTCATAGCTCCCTCACCGCAACGGTACGTATGTACTCCATATGTGTTGCACGCTCTTCCCGCGCTGTTAGCCCGAATTTTTCCCTCAGGTATGGGAAAAGTAATTGGATCTTGGTCACTTATTGCGAGAGTCGCGCGCCGCAGTATGGCGTCATCAGCAGAGACTTACCTTGGGGGCTAATCAAAAGGAGCAGGGTTATGCCAGAGGTGCCCCAAAACATGCAACAAGGCCTTCAGCGCATGGAACTGGAAGCTCGAGAAGCCATTCAGAGCAACACGCCGTCAAACATCAGCCCGCGCCACAATCGCGAACCCTCGCTATCAACCTTCGTCAACAACCAGAACGGTGGTTTCGGGCAGCAATACCAACCCGGCGCGCCGATCCCCACCAACTACAGCCCCGCCTCCAACATCAGCCCTTTCCACGAGCCCCGGGACACACCCCGCGTGCCCGAAAAGAACCTTTCCGCTATGCATGCAGCACCGTCCTTCTCACCGTTTCCCAAAGTCACGGGCGACCACCTGCCACCCAGCGATGAGGAAAAGGAGACCGTCCTGGCCAACAGCCAGGAACATGTGCTTCATTCTAACGATCCCGACATGCAGATATGCTGGGCTCGAGACGTCCTGTCCCATGTCGAGGTTGCGGCCGAGGCTGCCGCTCGGGAAGCAGACGCTCTTCGCAACGGCAACGATCGCGACTCACCGGCACGACCGCACACGCCCAAGCTGGAACATGACCTGCGAGTCAACGCTGTCAATATCGTATCCTATCTGGCTGATCAAGGCCACCCCGAGGCATTGTTTATACGCAGCAAGTGGCTTGAGTTCGGGAAATTTGGAAAGCGTCAAGATAAAAAGGAAGCTTATAATGGGTACATGAGGGCTGCTCAGCAAGGATGGAGCCGCGCTGACTATCGAATCGGTATGCTTTTTGAAAACTCGAACGATATAGAAAAAGCCATGCGCCATTATCATATCGGTCTCGCAGCCAAAGACTCGGCTGCAGCATACCGCCTAGGTATGGTCAACCTACTCGGTCAGCGAGGCATGCCCAAGGATGTTGCGCGGGGCCTCGATTTGATCCATCAGGCTGCTGATACGGCGGACGAAGATGCCCCCCAGGGAGCTTTCGTCTATGGTATGTTGATCGCTAGAGATCTACCAGATGTGGCTATCCCCGAGGGTGTGCTTCCTTATGACGTAGCACAGGCGCGGCAATTCATTGAGAAAGCTGCCTATCTTGGATTTGCTAAAGCCCAATTGAAGATGGGTCAGGCGTACGAGCTATGCCAGCTTGGATGCGAATTTGAACCATCCAAGTCGCTGCATTACTACGGTCTTGCCGCCCGCCAAGGTCAGGCCGAAGCCTGCCTTGGTGTCAGTCGATGGTTCCTGTTTGGCTACGAAGGAGAATTCGCCAAAAATGAGCAGCTTGCTTTCAAGTATGCTCAGCTAGCAGCAAAGACAAAACTGCCAACAGGCGAGTTTGCGATGGGCTACTATCACGAAATCGGTATTTCCGTCGAAAAGGACATACGCGAGGCCCGCAGATGGTACGAGCTCGCGGCCGAGCATGGAAACAAGGATGCCGTGGGTCGTCTCGAGGGTCTTTCGCAATCTCAGACGCTATCGAAAAAAGACCACGAGACAGCAACGTTGGGTCGGATCAAATCAAAGCACGGTTCACAACGAGGACAGAGGCCTGAACGATTCAAGCAGATGGGCAACGTCATGGACACCGTATCAGAATCACCCAGAGTGTCACCACAACCATCGCCTCAGGCACAGAACTTCGGTCCCAACGACGGCCGGCCACCTGCTTTCACTCTCCTCCCTGATCGGTCACAATCAGCAGCACCATACCCAGAAGACCACAAACCCGCACCTCTTTCTCTAAACAGGCCGACCTCGGTAGCTCCGTATCCAGAAGATGACACGGCGGGGCTCAAACCTCAGCTCTCGCCTCATTTCAACCCAGGCATTCGACCATCAGCAGGACCTCATGCGGATCGCCCCGGCAGCGCCTTTGGTATTCGAACACAGTCGCCCAGCGGACCTGTAAACAATATGCGTGTGCAATCTGGTCAGCTCTCCATTCCGCCCGCCGGAATGGACCCGAACCGTGGTCGTCCCGTTTCCGCCGGCTGGCAACAACCACAAGTACCCGGGGGCTACCGTCAGCCAAGTCCCAATTCTCGCCCACAAGGAGCAGGTTACGATCAGCGCCCCGTTCCATCTACCTATGACCGCCCTACCGGTGGTCTTCCTGCGCAGCCTAATCCTGGGCCAAATCGATTGGTGAAACCAGGCCCCGCAGCACCCGGGTCCGGCAGGGGCGCAGCACCTCCGTCAGGCTATGGTAGAGGATCGACCGGTCCTGCGCCTTATGCCCCCGGGCCTCGAGCTTCCGCCGGTCAGCCTCCGTTTAGCCCCCATAGCGGTCGCGCGCCTGCTTCCCCAGCCGGCGGCCCTGTAATGAGCGGTGGCCTCGGGCAGCGGATCAGCTCGAACGCGCCAGGCGGCCTGCCTCAGGGTGGTCCGGCAGGTGGGAGAATCAACAATGGGGCTCGACCTAGTCCGGGCCCTGGAACGCCTTTGAAGGACGCACCCGGGCGCGCCAGTGCACCGCCAATCCAAGCTCGTCCAAGTCCGGCACCCAGCACGCCGGCTTCGACAGTTTCAGCCCCCGCTCCAGCCCCTCCCAAGCCCACCAAGACTGGCCCAGCGACATTCGAGCAGATGGGTATACCTCAAGGCAAGCAAGATGACGACTGCGTTAGTAACCCTTCTCCTCTCCACACCTTCATCTCGCGCTTAGTCTGCTAACTATGAATAGGTCATCATGTAACTCTACCCTCAGGATCGGTGTGACATTTGTGGGTTGATGGTGGTGGTCATCATGCATTTCTTCGTCATAAAGTTGTCTCCTTTACCATGATACCAGAACATTGCATAACAAAGAGGAGAGGGGAGAGGACGAGGTAGATTGATTGACGGAACAGCAGGAAGTGTTACTAGGCGCGCACCCCGGTTGAGATGTGTTTCGGCAGGATTGATTGGCTTTGAATGAGTTGTTGCATCCAGGTTACGGAGCATGGCATTGGTTTGGCTGGCTGTCTGTCTTATTGCGCTTTGTCATAATCGTCGCCAGGCTCGGATCTAGACGAAGTGGCTTGAGGTGGACATCTGACGGTTCTTCTAGATTCCGATAAGTACATGCATTTGCATAAAGAGTCCGAAACAAGAATCGTATAGACAGGTGCTAGTGCCGTAGCAGCGTTCTATGTTCAATGATCACTAATATGACGCAAGAAAACTACGCCTCTATTTGTGGATGAGCAACCGATGTACCCAGTTCATGCATGAAAAAGACGACAGACTCTTCTTCCACAATACAGATGCACACTCACTTGGCTCGAACTAAGACAAATATGCTGTCAATTATTAGGATAACTGATCGACTATAGTACAAAAGTAAGCTTTACTTGACAACTATAAATAAGCTAATCAGGTTTTCATTATCCGAGATTCTCCGTGCCTCGTTGATAAAATGGCAATATTGAAATGTCTGTTCTCAATTGAGAGACTTCCACATGAGACCGCATAATCAAGATCAAATGCGTTATTCCTCTCCATGTTCGCCTCTGAAACATCGGTGTCTCTGCTGTTATTGCCAGATGGAGCTCTCTTTTGTTGACTCGCTGGGCGTTGTGACACATGCCAGCCATGCCCAAGGCTAAGGCAGGCCGAGCTGTTCTTCTTGATTAATCTACCCTTTCTATTCTATGCTGAGATGTCTGTTTCATGAATGTTAGATGACCCCCGTCTCTTCGGCTACGGCAAGAATGGCGTCAATGACAGGCTGCACATCAGTGCTCTTCAGCACAACTCGATGGCCGCCGTCCCACTGCACAAGCTTCGTACAGTCGGGGTCAGTATATTGTTCGTATAGCTCTTGGTGCAAATGGAGTCCTGGATCTGTCAGTCCATGGACATGAATTGAAGGGAGCCGTAAGACATGGTCCTCCTTCGCAATCTCCATGAGGTCGGCTTGCCCACTCAATCCAATCTCCGAGGCATCACTTAACAGCGATGATTTGAACACACCCGGCTCGAGGTTGACCAGAGGCGCGCGACCCGCTAGTGCAACAGCGAACTTCCATCCATCATATATGTCATCTCGCATGTCGTTCGTCTCTATACCACTTCCGTTCTTCTTTCCCGACTGAGCTCGGGCAGACCGCTGTTGTTGGCGGAAAAGCAGACTCACGGCCAACTTGGCACCCTGGCTGAATCCGAGAAGTCCAACCCATGGCCCGTCGGCCCCGGCAGCGTCATCCTCGTCCATAGCTTCTTTGATGGACTGGTCAATGTCTCGGACGGCTTCCTCGTCCTCGACTGTTGCGTGTGTTGGTAACCAGCGCAACCACCTCTTGAAAGGCCCGTCGTTGGCATAGACGGCTACAACGTCCGGACCAGGCGCGGACGGGTATGGAGCTTCGGCATAGGCGAGCCGGAAGTGCGGCTCCAGCATACGAGACAGAACGCGGCATTGGGCGCGGAAAATGCGTGCATTCGTGCCGCCGCCGTGGAGGCACAGAATGCGGGGCAGGTGAAGACTTGAGCCTTTGCCCTTCATGGTTTCGGTTTACCGGATGTCCCGATTCACCTGGATTTAGGGATGTAGATGTACGTGCAGGGGTGGAACAAGGGCCGATCCGTCCAGACGACAAATTGGTGGTATACCGTCGAGAACCTAGGATGACGACTCGACTCTCCCCGGTAATGGCGCTTCTATCATCACGAGAGCAGGTCCAGCGAATGTTGGGCTTGTCGCCGAGCTGGCCGGAGTCGCGCGTTATGGATCAACAATAGAAAAGAAAGAAGGGTCAAATCTTCTTGGCCTTGCTCATCTGACGTACGAGACCCGAGAGGTCGGCGTAGGCGCGAGGGATTCTTCGGTGGTGTGACATTGACGAGCCACCTTGCGGATCAACAGCCGTCCGAGACTGGATGCCGTCTTATCGGCAGTCGGACTTCACCAACTTTCTTCACTAGTAAGCCGAAGACTGGCTCGACTGGAGATCAACTGCACGTGCTTTGAGACCATGGCGCAACGTAAGCAATGGAGTTATCGACCCTCTGGATTCCTTCAAAGGGAAGCATACAACGGTCATCCCGCATGGTTCATACAACCCTGTTAGACCAAACATGCTTCATCATACGTTTGGGACCAAGAATGATTCCTGCAGGCTTCCATCGTTAATTATTCAACCTTACTTCTCCACCATTATCACCATTATCATTATCAAGTCTCTGAGCGTCTCTACCCAGGACTCCGCGGTTTTTATTAAACAGGCAGCCGGTCATTCCAGCCATTTGGGCATTGTCGTGACACGCACTATGCAAGGTATCTGAAGCCTGAAGGACTGGGTTAGGGCTGCGATTTGGCCAAGTTTCAATCCATTTATCTATGTTAAAGCAGTTGATGCACATCGTGGCGGTAACACACGTGTGTTGCCGACACAATGAAATAAGCGATCGTCATTCGTCAAGCGCCGTGCTATGCAGTATCTTAACCGTAAGAATGCGACTCCTGCTCTGCTCTTTGATAATAGCATATGAAACCGATGCAATGTTCCCCAAAACTCCGACGGTGTATAACCACTGCATTCTCATCTGAAAATGTGACATAGCACCCACCCTCTTCACTCTGCATCGAGGCGCCCAAGTCTCAATGCGAGATATATTGGAATACAGACGAAACTTCCTTCTCGCCGCATTCCTGGCGTAGGAGGAGATCTTGAATATTTGACATTCCTTCATTGGCAAAATGGTTCCAGGTGCTCGTATCGCCGTACAGCAAAGCGGGAGCCTTGATGAACTGCCGAGGGGCGTCAGGCTTACACCGCTTGCACTTGAAGGTGTCGTGAGTGTCAGAGCGGGTATCGCCACGATACTGAAAGAGCTCTCGTAGACTGTCGAGCGAGAAGTGGCGCTCGACATCTTCGGCCGAGTCAACGACACAACTCGACAGGGACTGTTTGTGAGACTGTCGCTGGAAGATCTTCTCTTCGATGGTACCCGTCGCAATGAAACGGTACACGAAGCAGTCCTTCTTTTGCCCGTCACGCCACACACGTGCTAGCGCCTGCTGATCTGCAGCTGGGTTCCAATCTGGATCGAAGAGCACCAAACGGTTGGCACCAATGAGATTGAGACCGCAACCTCCAGCTTTGCTGGACAGCAAGAAGACAAACTCGGAGCCTTCGGGGTCGTTAAATTTGTCGACCAATTTCTGCCTCTTGTTCACGTTCATTGTGCCATCAAGACGGAACGAGCCATATCCGCGATGTCGACAGAGTTTTTCGAACAGATCTAGGGTTTGTGTGTAGTTGCTGATGAGTACTATCTTGTCGTTGGTATCTTGTCGAATACGTGCAAGCATACGGTCAAGCACCTGCATCTTTCCAGAGTACCACGGCTTGATGTCCCGATCACGGCCTCGCGCGTCCTTCGGTACATAATCCTCTGGCCAGTGTTGTTCGCTGCCCGGGAGATCTTCAGCGAGGTTGAGAAGATCTGGGTGGTTACAGAGCTTTTTCAGGAGACCAATGGCCTTCAGAGGCTGGCTTCCCTTACCACGCAGCAAGGCTTGAATATCAGGGCTTTTGATAAAGTAGTTGTACAAGTCCAACTGGAAGTCGGATAGGTTGCAGAACACCACATGTTCGTACTTGACGGGAAGATACTTGGACAGAATATCGTTAGTTCGGCGAATAATGAATTTGTTGACGACGCCGAGGAGTTCGCCGAGGCGCTCATCCCCTCGCTCACGGTCTTTTTCCGAGGCATCAGCATCTCGACCTCGAAGAATTGGGATCTCATATCGTTTTCGAAATTCAAGTCGTGAGCCCAGGAGGCCAGGGTTTGCAAAGCTAATCAATGCAAAATACTCGGAAAGGTCATTTTGAATGGGTGTGCCTGAAAGAATGACTCGCCGAGTAACATTGAGGCTGTTCAGAGCCGTAAAAGTTTGACTATCGCCGTTTTTTAAACGATGGCCTTCGTCGCACAACATCAAGCCGATTTGCGTATTCTTAAGCTCCTCCACGTTCAATCGCAGCGTCTCGTAAGAAACTATAATGACAGGGCGAGTGACCGCACGGCCTGTAGATATGGCCCATTGTCGGAGCTGTCGCGTAAGCTCCTCCTTGGATGCCTTTCCATCAATTGCGAAAGGGGTGACGGCGTCGGCTCCCAACCATTTCACCAGCTCATTCGCCCAGTTGCGAACGAGACTGGATGGGCATGCCACAATAGCCTTCTGGATCGTGCTCTTACCAGCATCCGGCGACTGTTTCAAGAGAGTCCAAAGCAATGTAATGCACTGCAGTGTCTTTCCCAAGCCCATCTCATCCGCCATAATACAGCCGTTGGCTTTCTCCTCAATCATGCCTGTAACACACTTGTACATGAATCTGACACCCTCAATTTGATGCGGGCGCAGGACTTTGGCCAGCCTCGGGTCAATGACCACTGGCACCCTTGGTCGTTCGCCATCGACCTTCTTCTTGATCCCTAGGATCTCGGCCAAGCTCTTGTGGACAAGGGGCGCATCAATCTTTGGTTTCTCAGCTTCTCCATCTTGATCGTCGGCGGCCTTTGGAGTTTCCTTTGGTTTGTCGTCGATGGTAGGATCGTGAAGCACGATGGCAAACTCTCCGCTAGGATCGTGCAGGGGTTTGGCAACGAAAACAGCTCCCTGTCGCAGGCCGAGAGTGGGAGGAGGCCGGTTAGGGTTGTAGCCACCAGCATTCTTGTTGATCAAGGGTACGGCAAAGGCTGTCCTAAAGACCTTGTCTTTGTCTTTGGCCTGGAATATAGGGAAGCGGTTGGCGTCCCTGTTGGCAAGCGCTAAACGGTCGGCATTGGTGTAAGGCTTATCCGGGTCGTGGTCACCATCGGCACCTTGATAGTCAACTTTTCTTCGCTTGCGGGTGGGCCGGTCTGTAGCCGGAGTCCTGGTGGCAGAGCCGGGACACCTGAATGGTTTGTAAAGCTGATCTACAGACTTCTGAGACAGCAGCCGCTTGCCAGGTGTGGTGTTTGGTCTCGGCTTGACCACGGGTGTCGCTGGAGTCGCCCTGGATGATGGTGTCAGAGCTATTCATGAATGGCCGAATCAACCAAGAATATCATTTTTACATACATGGCCGGCGGGAGTTTGAATGCGAGTCCAGTTGGAGCGAGGCGTGCGCCCCGCGAGTCACGGATTGTGTGCAGTCACGACAGCGACAACGAAGAGCTAGAAAAAGGCGGCCTTTCACCAGACGGCGAAGATATGTACCTGTGAAGATGAAAGAGTTGTTCGGAACGAAAATGCGAGCCCCAATGCTTTTTCGGCCACTTCTATGGGAAAGGTGATTTAGGTAGCTAATGCACAGAAAGCAGAGGGTGGCAAAAGTGGAAGCAGATAGATACCGGTAGGTACCTAGGTACCTAACCCAAGCTTTGTTGACTTGGGAAAGCGCGTCTCACGCGATTGGGGAGCACAGCCACTCCCTTCCCGTTTGATGGTCTTGACACCAAGTCACATGACTTCTCTTGCCGCTTCAGCTCCGTCGTCCTTCAATTCCGCTGTCCTCTGACTCTCCTCTTTGCCAAAGACCCTTCTTGAATAAGAGAAGAACTCCCCGGGCACCCTATCTTTGCTGGACGGGCATCCTACCGGGTGTCAACAGCCGCTTACCACCTGATTCACTACCGTACACCGTACCACCGTCACACCCCTTAAGTCATCTCACCACCACTATTACTGCAACCCTATATTATAACACCGCGCGAGTGTTGTGAAAGCATCGCTAACAGCCCAGAGGGCCTTACAGGGCCATTGAGGTAATGGAGGGTAACGCCGAGAGCGTTAACGCTGCATGGCTACAGCGATGTCACTCGGAAGTGACGGAGGTAACTAAGGTACATGTAGTCAGGTGGCCAAAGGTCATGGAATTAACTATGCGATACATTCAAAAACCACTCTCAATTGAAGGACCTGGTATATCACTGAGACTCCCACCCAAATGACGACAATTTGCAATGACGTACAGTGGTAAGGGTGTACAGCGGTCAGGTGATGATAGAGGGGTGGTAGGTTTTAGTGATGGTGACGATGAATCAGTTGGTGGCCGGCTGCTGACAGCCGAAGGGTGCCCGTCCAGCAAAGATAGGGTGCCCGGGGAGTTCTTCTCTTGAATAAATACATTTATGATCTGGACCGACAGTCAGACTTGCAGGAACACAATGATACACTCTGTTGATGCTTAAAGGCGCCCAGCCCATCAAAACTTACCTACATCTTGATACTTACATGTACTTACAGGTATTTTAGTGAATTCAGAATGTGTAATTAGGTACTTAGCTTAGGTACCTATATACATTTTGCGGAATCCGGATCTATGCATGTAGCGTACTAGGTACTATCTAGTAATCCGTAGTACCTGTATCTAAACATTAGCGCCGGAGCCCCCTCTTGGGTGACGGTCACCGTGATTAGTGACGGCTTTAAAAATGGATTTTCCGTACTAAAGTGATTTTTGTTATAAAAAACGATTACTGTAACGGTTATATAGCGAATATCGTTATATTTGCTTAATATTAATTTAGTTAAAGTAACGAGTTTAAATTATAATATTGCTGTTTAGTTTAAAAATTGATTTTTTTAATCCGTAACCACTTTTTAACCCGTAATCGTTTTTTAAAAAAAAATCAATTCCCAGGTAATAATTATTTTTACTATTAAAAATAAGGCTATAACGCCTTTATACGTACTTTTCGCCGTATATGCCTTTAACATTTATAACTGCTATAAATGTACTATTAATAATATATAAAACGTTATAACTATTACATTTATATACGTAATATTAACTAAGTAAATAAATTAATATATAATTTTATAATACCGTAGTTAATAATTTTAATAACCCGTAAACTTATTGTTTAAATCTTATATATAACTAAGTTTTTAATTATAATAATATTTATAATAATATAACGTAACGGCGTAACGTAGTAATATATAAATAAATATACTTAATATATAGTACGAAAATACTTATATATTAAATATAACGATATTTATTTACCGGTTTTAATTATAATATAGTAATCGTTTTTTAAAAAAAAAATCGTTACCGTAATTGTTTTTATATTTCGTAATCGTTTTCGCGTTTTATAACCGTTTTTTAACTAATATTATAATATAGTGACGTCCTTTAATAGCCCTAGTCACCACATTAGCTACCACTACAGCCACGTAACAAGCCCCACTCGGCTATAGCCTAACCCACTAGCCAATTCGGCTAGCCCACTAATTATACTTTTACCTCTTTTACCTTTAGATTTTATAGCATAGTTAAATAATAGTATAGCATTTCCACCTATTTACTTAATTGCTTTGCTTATTATTACAATTTAAAAGTTATTATTATTTATTTAAAAAAACGGTAAATTCTTACTAAACGATAACCGATACCAATACCGACCTTAATTATTGCACGTTAATATAAAATACCGACCTAATATATTAATAACGATTGTAATAAGACCGCCTAACGCGTAAAAAAGGCCAAACGATAAATACGTTTTAGCTTTTTAAACTTTAATAAAGTTTATAAAAGCGTCCGTTGCTTTAAGTATAATAGCGGCTATCGTTGCGAGTTATTAAATAGCTTTTAAAGGCTTCCCGATTTTAAAACTATTACCGGTATTTTAATAATTATCGAAAGTAATAAAAATAACGAAAAAAATAATTTAAACAAATATAATTTCGTAAAAGTTTATAAAAATAAAGACCTTATTTTTTATATATTTCGTAACCGTATTTATAAAACCGATATTAAGTTTAAAAAGTTTTAATTTTAATTTATTATTTTCGAAAATTTATAAAAAGACTTAGTTTATTATATAAACTTTTACGCCGCTAAATTAAGCAAAAAAAATAAAAAACTTTAAACTTTTTTTATTATAATAATAAAAAATAGTAAAAAAGTTTAGCCTAAATAAAAAAAAACTATAACTTTTAAATAGTTTAAAAAAGTTTATAAAAAATATTTTAACGAGCTATTTTATAAATTTAAATTTTAATTTATTATATTAATAACTTATAATAATTTAATATAAAACGTTTAAATTATTATTAATAAAGCCGATAATAATATATAAATTTTATATAATTAGCTTATTATATTCGGTTTATAATTAAAAACTGCTTATTTTATTAACGACTATTTACGTAAAATAATCGTCGATGCTAGTAAATACGTAAACGAGAACGACGTTATTAATAACGTTAAATTTAGTTATAATAAAGCTTATTTAAAGCAGTTAAAAAAAAACGATATTATTAAAGTATTTAAAAAAAAATTATTAATATAGCCGGCGTTTTTGCTTTTATTTTTCCCGTTTTTCTTTTTTATAATAAAATAAAATCCGAAATTATACCTTTTTATTAAAATCGCCGTAACGGCATTTCCGTTAAATAGTTAAAATATACTAACGGCGGTATTAAATTATTTATAAAAATCCTTAACTTTTTAATTTTTATTAACAAAAAATCTAAATTTAAAAAACCTTTAATATTTTTTAAATAGTAGTTTTTTTTTATAAAATCTAAATTAAAAAATAATACCGACCGTTTTTTTTTTAAAAGTGTTATAATTTCGTATATTTTAAAACAAACCGGTAATAAAGCCGCCGAAAACTTTTTTCCGTTTTTCGATAAAAAAAACAATAAAACTTTGTTTAAAACCGCTAATTAGGTTATAAAATATTTAAATAATAATTATAAAAATTATAACGCTTATAAAAAAGTACGTATTATTTTTTAAAATTTTAAAATATTTTTTAAAAACGCGTTTATAACGTTTTATATTAAATTTATTAAATTTATTAACAAAGCTAAAATTAAGCTTAAAAACTATAAACGTAAATTTTACGACAAACTTTTTTCGCGTTTTAATATTATTTATATTAATTAATATTATAACGATAATATAATATTTACTAGTTTTTACGATTATATTAATCGTTATAATTATTAATAGCGTAAAAATTAGCTTTAATTATAAAAAAAGAAAACAGCGCACGTAATACCTTTAAAAGTAATATTATATCTTTTTATTAATTTCCGGCTAATAGTTTAATGTCGATTTCGATTATTAATAATAATTCGAATAACTATTTTAATATCCCGGTTTTAATTATCGTTAAAAATAATAAAGCTATATATAAAAAAACTATTTTAAACTAGTTTAAACGTTTAATCGTTATTAAAAAATGCTTTATTTACTATAAATACGGCTATATTAGTCGTATTTACTTTTTAGCGATTAAATTTAAAACTATTAATAATAATCGTATTAATTTTATTATTACCGTAATTATAAATTAAAACTACGTTTTATTTAACGCTTTCGTTAAAACGGAAAAAAATTTAACTTAAAACAAAACTCCTTTAAGCTATATTTAATATTTGCATTATTAAATATTTACGGTTTTATATTAAATAATTATATATAAATTCCGTTTAATTTTTTAAACAATTTATTTAAAAAAAATCCTTTATTAATAGCTTATATTATAGCTTATAATAAATATTTATTAATTACAAACGTATTTATTAATACCGAAATATATATATATTTATTAATTAATTTAGTTTTTACGGTATAAACTATAAAATACTTAATAATACTAAAACTAAAAAAATTTTAATTTGCTAAAATCGCAAAATATAATAAAAAAACTATTTAAAAAGTTAATATTATTATTTTAACTTACTTTTATATTTAAAAAAAAAATAATAAAACGTGTTTTATTTTTAATATTTAATATAAAATATAATATTATTATCGGCAAAAAATTTTTCGACTATTATAATATTTTTATTAATTATAAACGTAAAACGTTAGTTTTTCTTTTAAAATAAAAGCCGGAAAAATTATTAGCAAAAAACTTTATAATAAACAAAGCAAAACATTTATTAAATAACTTAAAATATATTAAAAACGCTAAATAGCGCGATAATTTAATAAATATTAATAATAAACGTCGCCGAAACGGCCGTTAAATATTTTATTTGCTTCCGAAAGCGGTAAAAGCAATATAAAAACGAATATTAAAACTTAAATCTTTCCCGATTATTAAGCTAAAACTATTTAAATTAAAACCGTTTATATTTTTAAAAACAAAAACTTTTCGACGATTTAATATCGGGCTTTAAATATTATATAAACGTAACGGATTATTTATATTATATATAAAAAGCGGTTAAAAAATACTATAACGACCGCTGTTAAAAAAGCCGAATACGTTTTTTTAAAATAAACTTACGTTAAATTAACGCGGTTTATTTAAAATAGTTCAAAATATTATTAAATAGTATAAATCGTATAAACCGAAAAATATTAACGGTATTAATATATAAATAATTTTTAGCAAACAGTTTATTTATTTTACTAAATTCGATAATAAAACGGAGTTTTATTATATTATATTTACCGCATTAAACGCTATTATCGATAAAAAACGGCTTATAATAATAAAAACAGCCTTTATTTTTACGATAAACGGCTAAATAAACCCCGAAAATTTTTCCGATTTAGCCGAATTAATCCGACGTATAGTATTTAAATAATATTATAAATATTTTAACGTTTTTAATAAAATTGCTTTTAACGCTTTATTTAAAAATCGTTTAAATATCGATTTTAATATTTTTATTAACTACGATTTATAAAAATTAAAGTTTAATGCTTTTTATAAAATAATATTCGAAAAAGCTAAAACTGCTCGAAAATATATTTTTAATAACTTTAAAAAAAGGTTTATTAAACTAATAAATATATTTTAAACAACGTTAGTTTTTTTCGTATAAAAAGCTAATAACGGCTAACGATTTTACGTAAATTATAAACTTTTTAATTTAAAAACTCGAAAAAACTAATATTTATTTTTATTAATTAATAAAACATTTTATTATATCGGTAAAGCGAAAATTTTTATTAAAATTAATATTTAATAAGCTTTTTATAAAATACGCATTATAAAAAGTACTAAAAATTTAACGGTTTTTCGTTATCGATATAGGTTTTACCGGTATATAGTTATGTTTTTTAAACTATTTAATAAACTTATTAATTTTTAATAATATATTAATAATAGTTTTTACGGCTTTTTAAATGTTTTTTATATTATATATTTCGATAATATTTTTATTTATTTTAATACGGTTAAAAAATATAAGCAATATATAAAATAAGTTTTAAAACGGCTTAAAATTATAGGCTTTTAAGCTAATATTAAAAAATACAAATTCTACGTTATAAAAATTAAATATTTTAGCTTTATTATTAGTATAAAAAATATTAAAATCGATTTTGCAAAAGTTAAAATTATTTACAATTAGCAATACTTAATAAACTCCGATAAAAAAGCCGTTTTAATTTAAATACGGTCGTTTTTAAAATTTTGCGGCTTTTATCGCTATTTTATACTACGTTATAAAACTATCGCAAAACTATTTATATAATTAACGCGAAATAATTTAACGCTAAAATAAACTCCCGTTTATTAAAAAACGTTTAAAACGTTTATTAATAGTTTATTTGCCGTTTTTTTTTACGCCATTTTTCTTTTAATAATAATATTTATATTTAAATAAAAACCGACGATTTAAATAATATCGCCGTAAATATTTTATTTTAGCGAATATTAAAAAACTAGCCGTAATAACTCGTTACGTTTTTTTTTTAAATATTATACGGTACCGAATTTAATTACGGCATTTATAACAAAAAATTATTTACCGTAATTAAAAGCTTTATAGTATAAAAAGCGGAATTAATAAATATTTAAAACTTAAAGCTTTTTATTATAATTATAAACTATTCCGCTTTAAAATATTTTATAACTAAGCGTGTTTTAAATTTACGTTAAGTTAATTAAATTAAACTGTTTTTATATTATAATTTTTATATTATATACCGTTTTAATGTTTAAAACGCTATTACGGATATTTTTTTTCGACCTTTTAATAGTATTAAAAACTAAAAAAAACGCCGTAATAAATAACGTATTATAGCTTTATTTTAGCTAATATTTAACGGTAATTATTTTTAGTTTACCGATTACTTTTTAACCTTTATTTTTGCTTTCGATTTTAACGCCGAAAACGGCGCTTATTATAATAAAAAAATATATTTTTTCGAAATTACGATTAAGCCTCCGGAACTATTCGGTTTTATTTTTATAAACGTTATAATTTGAATTAATAAAATAAACCTTAATTTTAACGGATATCGAAAAAAAATATAAAAGCATAACGTAAAATAAAACATCGAAAACGACTTTTTAATATTTAAAAAATAACTAGTATTATTTAAAGCTAACTATTTATAAATATAAATAATTAACGAAATATATTTTCGAATTTATATAATTTATTTTAGTATTAATAAAACGGTTTAATTAATTATTAAAAAGTATTAATAATTATTTATATTTGCCGAAATTATACGATTTGTTAAAAATTGCTTTTATTTTATAATAAAAAACCCGATTAATAAAAAACCTAGGTTATTAATTCCGTTATTTATGCCCGATTAATTTTAATAATATTTTATTATTAATTTTATTAGTTTTTTAAAAAATAAAACTAAATTCGATATTATTTTAATAATTATCGACCGATTTATAAAAACTATTTATTTTATTTTATATAATAAAACCGTTATTAAATAATATATAGCCCGCTTATATTATAAAAAGCCGTATTAATATTTCGAATAGCCGGAAAGCTTTATTAATAATTATAGTTTTTAGTTTATTTTCGATTTTATTAATAAATTATTTTATATTTATAAAACTAAATTAAAATTCGCTAATATTAAATATTATAAAACCGCTAAATAAATAAAGATTATAAATCGATATTTTTAATAATGCTTTCGTTTTTTTATTAACTATTTTTAAAACGATTAATTAAAAGCGTTACCGGTAATAAACGTTATATAAAACTTTTTACCTTATAAATTATTTAGCGGGCTTTTTTTAATAAAAGTTTTTATTAAACGAAAAATACGTATAGTTTTTAATTAAAAAGCGCGTATTAAATTTTTTAAAAACCGTTTTTTTTAAAAAAGACTTAGCTATAAAAAAGCATAAACATTTATAAATAAAGCTTATTAATATATAACCGTTATAAAAACTATAATTATAAAGGCTTAAAAAAATATAACTTAATAAACTAATCGCTATTATCGAATTTTAAACTTTAAAATTAATAATTACGTATATATTTTAAAAAAAACCGGCGAAAGTACCGACCGCTTATTTAATAAAATAAATTATTTAATAATACGATATTATTATAAAATTAAAGTTAAAAACTTTAGCCGACCGAATATTTTTAAACTGTTTTTATTAAATATTTAGCATAATTAATAATAATTTTACGCTAAACGTTTACGTTGTTTTTTAAATAATTTTTTTAGGTTAAAAATTAAATTACTTCGATAATAAAGTTATTAACCCCGATTTAGGCGAAAAAAAGTAAAAAATTAAAAAAATTTACGCGTTTTATATTCGATATTATAAACTGTTTTATAAAATATAGTAAAAAAGCTAAAAATACGACGATAAAAACTAAAAACTAGCTAATTATTTTAAAAACTCTTTATTATTATTAAAAAATTATTACGATAATAACTTTAATAAAGCGGGCTTTTTAATACGCTTCGATAACTAGCTTGCCGCCGCCTGTAACGATTTAATCGACGACGTATATTTAAACGATAATAAGCTTGCGATATTCCAACGAGGTCGCTTAATGCGTTACCAACGGTAAGGCAGAACGAAAATTTTACGGCATATAACGGGAATTAAATAAATAATTTATTACGTTATAAAACGTTAAAAATAATATTAAATTTGGAAAAATTAAGTAAAATCTATTATAATCGGGGAATAGTCCGTTATAACCGGTTATAAAAATAAACGTAATAAACGTAAACTTTAATAAATAGGTTATATAGCCTAATTGGCAACATTTTTAATTAAAAATTAAAGGCCTTATTTTAAAAGCGTTAATTAGTTTATTAAAGGCATTTTTTTATTGTTTAAAAATTAATACTACTATTATTGCTTATTTGTTACAAAGTTCGATCCCGATTTATAATCGAGTCTATTTTTTTTAATCGGAAAGGTTATAATATAGTAACGTTTTTTAATAGCTTTAATTACTATATTAGCTATTATTACAGCTATATAACAAGCTTTACTCGGCTATAGCCTAACTTACTAGCTAATTCGGCTGGCTTACTAATTGTATTTTTACCTTTTTCACTTTTAGATTTTATAGCATAGTTAAATAATGGTACAGTATTTCCACTTGTTCACCTAATTGCTTTACTTATTATTACAAATATAATTTTTATAAAAAAACGATTAAAAAACGATTAAAAAACGCAAATAATTTTCAGACATACAAACTATTTTTTTGTAACAAATAGGTTACCGTAACCGTTTCTTAAAAGGGGGTTTCGGCGCTAATGAATTAATCACCTAAAGTTAACTAAACGATCTTTTTAACGGTAAAGAAGCTTAAATATAATTGCGCCGGACTCTTTTTACCACTTTAATATTATAGTTTGAGAACAGAATGCCATGAGACTGGTTTTTCGAGATGGAATCTTCAAACTAACGATTCATGAACCAACTCATGCCATAGAGATAGTGTCAGAACTTGCTCCGTGGCCGAATGATTTGCATGTTTACCTTGATGATGTTAGCCGACTTCTTGGTGGGCTATTGGCTAAGGTTGGCCATAAGGTCAACTGCGCAAAAACAGTTTTTTTATTACAGCCATACTACTAATGGCATTGTCTTATTATATATATACGCCCTTAAAATGACTATATGCCAATTATTTAATTGATACCACTGCGTATATATCTATTTTATAGGTCGATATAGGTTTGTAATACCTAGTAGCTAGTTACTTTTTACTTACTAGTTATTAAAGCATTTACAGCTTTTTAAGCATTTACAGCCTTTAAAGCATTTATAACTTTCGAAGCATTCATAACCTTCGAAGCATTTATAACCTTTGAAGCCTTTATAGTCCTCGAAGCCCTACTAGCCCTTTTTACGCTGTATAGGTCTGTATAGGTCTGTACGGGTTTGAATAGGTCTGAATAGGTTTGTATGTACGGCTGATTTTATGCGAAAGAAAGTCTGGTAGGGCTTCGAGGGCTGTGAATGCTTTAAAGGCTGTGAATACTTCGAAGGTTGTGAATGCTTCGAAGGTTGTGAATGCTTCGAAGGTTGTGAATGCTTCGAAGGTTGTGAATGCTTCGAAGGCTGTGGGTGCTTTGATAGCTGGTAGGAAGATGGCTGATAGAAAACTCTGACAATCTGCTAATTACATAATACCTTATAGAAGCAATGAAAACCTTTGAGATATTACTGTAAACAGCTTAATCACCGATATATGCATATGGGTGTGGGCATAATGACGTAAATTGGGTTTCTGCGCAGTTGACCTTATGGCCAACCGTATATTGGCTATCTTAGCGGTTGGCAATCTATTCCGTGTTCAAGCCAGTCATTCGCGGCCCGAGACTCATACATCAACCCATGCGTCAAATCTCCCGACATCACAGCAGTATTGTGTTTAAAGATAGAAATGCGCACAAGGCTAGAGCTAGTCCAAATTTTAGTTCACTAGCAGTGTATGATCAGCGACAATCAATGAAATGTGACAGTGTACACATTTCGTGCTCCTGGCTCATATGAGCATCTTGCTCACTTCCTGTCAGTCGACCTTCAAATCCGCACGAGTTAAATTTTTCCGATTTCACTCGAAAGAAAAGAACGACTTCTCAGACAGCTGGAGGGCTGTACTCTTCTACTCAATGCTGCAATGGTGAATCGAGCTGAAACAGGCACACTGAATCCACGATGCTTGTTCCAGCCTACATGGCTATGCCATTGTTTCCTCATGCTCGTAGCTAATCGAACGCTTTTCTCATCCCGTGAATGTTGAAACCAGTAGCCTCTGTCAACTCATCAATCTCATCGCATCCCAGGAAGCCAGGTCAAATTCATGGGCTCGACTCCTCAAATGGACGCGGTAAGAAAGTTCGGCGATCATCCTGGCCACCCAGGAGATTCTGCAGATTGCGTCCCACTTCCTCTGTGGTTTTGCGCACGTGATCCCAGAATGCTTTTGGTTTGCTGCAGAACTTGCAGTTCCTTATCTGAGATTTTAGTTCATCAACTTTGTCGTGCGATTCCTGTTCCAATGCATTAGCCATCAGGCGACTTACAACACTCTAAGTCTGTTGAAGGTTTACTTACTTGCAGTCTCTCTTTCAGGCCCTGGACCTCAGATTTGGTGGACGACGTTTTTTCAGCAAGTTTCATCCGACTTTCCTCCAAATCCTTCATCCCTTCTCGTGCTTTCTTTAAGTCTGACTCGGCTTGGATCAGTTTCGTCGACTGGTCATCTATGGTGAGGGAGAGTCCTGCTTGTTTATCCTTCAAGTTCCCAATATCTTGTCGAAGCCCACTGTTCACTTGTCTGGAGTCTCTGATCTCTTGTTGAAGGGCCTCGTTCGTTTGCCGAAGGCCTCCATTGACTTTGCGTGCTTCTTGCAGTTGTTTCGAGGCCTCTACAGCCTCTCTTTCAGCTTGTACGCAACTCTCATGTTGGGCTTCCAGATCGCCAGTGGTTTTTGATAGCTGGAGTTGGACGGTTTCCAGCTTACAAGTTACTGCCTCCAACTCGGTCGTTTGTTGGTTTGATGTCGAAAAGAGGGTCTGTCGACTTTTCGTAAGATTACTGATTTCGTCCTTCTTTTGATCAAGCTCTCTATGGGCCTGCACAAGATGGTCCTCAAGGTCTTTTACCTTCACTTTGTACCTCTTCACACGTTCATGGTTGTCCGTGGTTTGGTCGTCCGCAGTACGCTTTCTCGCCCCATGGCTCGAAGACTCGTCATTGGCGCGCTCAAAGCGACGACGTCGAGCTCGCTGGAAGTGAATAGCGTTTTCGTTGACAGCCGATGCCTTGCTTTTTGATGGCCTCCCATCATTGAAATTGTCATCGCTGTCGCTGATAACGATTGCCTCGGCTACCTTACTTCCATGACTGGCCTTGTTTGATGCTGGCGGGGAGGGAGATCCCAATGCCTCTGCCTGCCCACAAACCGTAGGGTAAGTGACGAGTACAACAGTCTAGGCAGGTTTGCAGACCGAATTACCAGTCACGACCAGGAGGAGAGTCAACTTACATCTCGTTTGATACTTCGACCCGACATCCTGGAAGTGTATGGGTGATCAGAACGCTTCTGTCGAAGGCTACAAACGATCCAGAGGTGGGGCCAAGAACTCGTCGAGGTACTTGTGCAAATGTCTACTCAGAAGTGGAAGAAGAGGTGCTTGCGTCGGGTTGTTACGATGTGTAACGCGACCTCGAGAGGTTGGGAGCCTCTTTTGTATGTTGAAGAAGGGGTTGTTTGCGCAAAGGGGCCCGCGACCTTTGCAGTCGACGGGAGATGTCACGAGCTAGAAGAAAACTCGGCTGCAATTACACTCGCACCCGGAAACCCGTCTATCTGATGAGATCCGAGAGCAAGCAGGTGCCTACCAGCATGTACTTCAGGTACCTACCTACATGTAGGTACTAATGTAGTCAAGCGGTTCCTGCCTCCCTACATCCTATATCGCGTCGACTTGGAAGCTGCGTACGGGTCCTTGACCAGACCATGGCTTTATGCACCTCGCGTTTTCATCTCATGGATTTGTGTATCCCGCACGCCGATATCTCCATGGCTCTTCTGAATCCGATAGTTCTAGGATTTGACATATAAGGACATACATAGCACGGGCTAAGAAGATGCGGTGTGTACATGTACGTATGGACACCGCTCATTTGCCATCGATTCGGTACTTGTGGTTGATGGTCAATGGTTTCGTAAATCGCAGAAATATCTCTCGAGGCAATAGTATGAAGCTCAAACGTGCTACCTACCTATACATGCTTTCATTGCTAACGTTATACAATTCCAGGGCTTAGCTCGGCCTATTCAATGACAGCCATGTCTAGCCGTGATATATCTTTCTTGAATACTTTAGTGGGTGTGTTAGAAACCGCTAAACCTAGAACAAACACACCATTACCACTGTAAACACCATCTTCACCTCAGGATACCTACATGTAGTAGAAAAACTGAGCAGCCTAGGTAGGTACTAGTAGTATAATCAATGGATGTTGAGCCACACCTGCATTAAACGGGGTACTGCCCACCTTACATGTATATTCAGCCAGCCACCAAAGCAGAGGCTGATTGAGTTTGTATTGACCACTGTACCAAACGATCTGTAACGACTGTCGAGACTGTGTTGCCCGAAGGCGATGATGGGTCTGTTCTGATGGCATATGGACTGGTACCAAGGCCAAAAGGTCCCTCGTGGCTTGGCATTGTGGCTAGTACGATCGCCGTCCGGGCCGCCTGGGCACCGGCCGGGCTGACGTTGAGGGGCTTATGGAAGAGAACGGATGTGACGTAAACCCATCTCAGAACTATCAATCATGTTGAATCTATTTATAGACCTTGATCAAGTTTCTGGTCGTTGACCACATCTTGGACCTGACACGGAGTCCTTGTCATACGTCTCTGCGTTTACGCAGAGGAAGAAGCGCGCTGCCTCTCAATCTCTCCAGACTGCCTATGCTAAGTGTTTCGACCTGACAGCGCGGATCCAACACCTCTTGGTCCCGAAACGGTCATGGCAAGTTTCCTCAGAGGCAAGCAGTCGGGCATACAACATGACCTGTCTGCCAATATCTTGCCTGGTCTTTTTGCTCCAGACGAGCGATCACGCTATGGTATCAACTCCCAGATCAGGTGAGTTCGGCCAATGCCAAGCAGACTTTCAGTTGACCTGACCGGCCATGTGTAACCGCGGTTAGCTGTGTAGCATTTGACCCCGTTCAGTCTCTCATCGCTGTTGCCACCAGCGAGTCTAAATATGGCAGCGGCAAGATTTCGGTCTTTGGACAGGACAGAGTCCACAAGTTTTTCACTCCGCTGCGGTCCTGTTCGTTCGAAAACCTACAGTTCTGTGCAAACCGCCTCGTCAGTTTAGACACCAAGAGCGAGATAGTCATCTGGGACCTTGATACCGGCGAGATAATCACCGCGTTTCACGCTCCCGGAAACGTGGCCTGCCTTCTTACCGATCCCGTCTTGGACTGGTGCTTTCTCGGGATGCGTACGGGTGAAATTCTGACTTACGATCTGGACCGTGAACGAATGTCCAACTTTCGCCTCCCGAACTTGTGGGCGGATAAGGATCCAAGAGCCCGCGCAGTAGCTTTAGTCTCTCTCCAGATGCACCCTCGTGATATCGGCAAGCTGTTGATTGGCTACTCGCATGGTGCCGTCATATATTCCTTCAAGCAGAACCAGCCAACTCGCTTCTATGAATACCAGGTCCCCCCGGGTGCTCCAGGCGGCAGCCATCACGCTGCGGAGTCGCAAAGGAAACCAAAGCTCACGCATGCTCTTTGGCATCCTACCGGTACCTTCGTGCTCACTGCGCATGACGATGCGAGCCTTGTCTTCTGGGACACGAGCAAAGATGGCCGGCTAGTCATGGCTCGCACGCTATATGATATAAATGGTTCGTACAGCCCGTATGACAGTCGCGTATGTCTGAGTTTCTCGGAAGATGCACCAGTCTCCTGCATGAGATCAAAACCAGGGTCTCAGACGTGTTACGTATACTGATGATGTTTCAGTTGATCAGCCCAGATCACACCCCGAAGCGTCCAAACCGAAGCATCCATACGTGAAGATTGCTTGGTGCTGCAAACGCAACCCGGAAGACTCTGGCTTACTTCTTGCTGGCGGACAACCGCTCGACGGTCCCCCGGCGGGATTGACCTTCATAGACCTTGGCATTACTCCGAACTATGCAACTTCTTCCTGGCAAGTCTTATCAGACTACCTCAAGGGCAAAGGCACGAGCATTCTTGAAACACCTGCAGGCGCAGAAGTCCTCAACTTCTATCTCATTCCTCGCGTCTCGCCACATTTTGCCGGTTCTCAGGATCCGATTGCAGTCATGACGTTATTGTCGTCGAGTGAAATGATAACCATGAGCTTTCCTAGCGGTTACCCGATCACGCCAACCAATCAACTGCATCCATCTTTGTCATTGATACAACCCTTTGCCACGAAGATTACAAGTTCTACATTGAGCCGCGAAAGATGGCTCGGAAGTAAGTCATACTTGAGAATCTTCTCAACCCAGGACGCAAGCGTCATGATGGAATCAGCGACATGGTCATTCAGCTTCACATAAACATGAAAGAGACTTATTGATTCACACGCTGATACGAGATATGGTAGTGGTCGAGAATCGCAATCAAGGCGAGCTCATCTTGAAAGGGGGCGCTGGAGCAACGCGACCACGAAGGCGTTTTGAAGGCCGAACTATCATCCAAGTCGCTCACGCTGACAGTACCGTTCGAATCTGGGATGTTGGACACGGCGATGAAATCGAGAATCCTACACAGGTACAAGTAGACGTCGCCAGAGCTTTGAACCGATACGACGACGTGCAGATCACCGCCATGAGCCTGGCGGGAGAAACCGGCGAGTTTGCAGTTGGGACAGAGACGGGCGAGGTGATTGTCTATCGGTGGGACAGCAACAAATACTACGGCCAGAATGCAGATCAAGATATACAATCGAGACCGGGGGAGATATCAAACATTAGCGCGAGGTCGGAACCAAACCTGAAGAGCGGCCTGCAGCCTTCTTCACTCTATGAGATGTTGCAAGGACCAATCAGTGCTATAAAAGTATCTGATGTTGGATTTGTGGCCGCCGGGTCTGAAAACGGCTTCTTCAGCCTCATCGACTTGAGAGGCCCATCTTTGATTTCGAATGCCTCAATAGCTGATCTGACCAAGTCGGAGAAGAAATCGTCGCTATTCAAAAAGAGTGGGAGTACATCAGCTACTAAAGATTGGCCTGTGCTTATTGAGTTTGCTGTCATGACACTTGACGAGGATAAATACTCAAGCATATGCTGCTTTATTGGCACGCAAACCGGAAAGGTTGTCACGTTGAAGCTCCTTCCGTCTGGCTCGAGTTTCCAGGCACAAGCTGCAGGCGTTAGCCAGCTGAACGATCCAATTGTGTCTATATCCCCCATCGTCGCCGACACAGGAAAGCCAGCGAGTGCGACCGGCCACACTGTTGCCGGCCTGCGAGAGGGCAGGGATGTTAACGGCTCCCTTGTCGTCGGTATGTGTGATTCGTGTCGTTAGAGTTGAGAGGATAATTATTGATCGGCACAGTTACAAAAAGTGAGATTCGGATTTTCAAGCCTGCCACAGCAAAAGGAGCCTCGAAGTCATTCGGAGACTCGCCTTGCAGTGCTGCCTCGGTAACGGAATTTGAGCTGCATGGTATGGCACTTGTTGGTGTTTTCGGAGATCGAACAACTCGCGCATTCAGCCTACCCGGTTTGAAGGAACTCGGGACCGCTTCGTTGCCAATGATCGACGTTACCCGCGTCGCCGACTCACTTGTCACCGAGGACGGCGAGGTATTCTGTTGGACAAGTCCGTCCGAGTTTGCAGTGTTCCAAGTTTGGGGAACTGGTAAAGGATTAGAGAACACTGCAGATAAGCTCACAAACCCCGATCTGGCTCTCCCACCACGCCCGACAATCTCGAACATGCAGTGGATATCGGGGACGCAATACGTGTCGCCGGCCGATCTGGATATACTGATTGGCGGACCGGGCAGACCACCAAGCAAGAGGACAGTTGCAGCCACGGCAGCGATGGAGCGACAGGCACAAGCTGGACCATCGGGTCCGAGCGAAGAAGGATGGGGCGACTATCTTACCAGGCAATTGAATGAGCGCACTGAGAAGTTGAACATGGGTATGTGCTCAGAAATCGGTTTCTTTCGTTCTTATCCAGTTCTGTTTCTCCCGGGATGAAGCCTTCACGTTGGCTTAGCGCAAAGGGCTTTCCCGAGAACTCAAGACATCAAAGCAGGTCTAGCTGACAGTGAACAGTTGGCGATAGCATGTCGAACATGGAAGAGAGCAGTCAACAGTGGGCCGAGAGTGCCAGTAAATTTGTTTCCCAGCAAAAGAGGAAAATGCTATTTGGAGGGTTGACTGGCAAATTCATGTAGTTCTAAGCGAGAAAAGCTACGATAATGGTTCGCCTTGCATAACTCCATCGGACCGGAAGGTTATGCGAAGATGACCCACGATGGGATCGAGAGGTGCTCCAAGGGGTTTACCGACTTTACTATAAGGACAATGGACATGCTTATGATGATGCTGTTCCATATGTCGATTATGGATTGTGGGCCTGACCCAGCTTGGACCGAGGGAGTGCATAATAGTATGACTGAGATTGAAACTCACAAATCCACACCATTATACTGTATACTGTTATGTAATGAGTGCGTGGGGACTCTCGTGTCTTTCACCGGCATAGCTCGCTCAGACCTCGCTCTTGCGGAGGATGATATATAGCGTACATACAGCATGCTAGCGAACGTAGTAAGTCGCAATTGGGTTGGTGAGCAATTGGCCTACCAACAAGAGCGGCGCATGGAGGTCAGCAAGGGCATTTGCTACACTATGCAGGTAGTTTGTAGTGCGACGACACGACTCAGTAGGAAGTTGTTTCGCTCTTAATGGGGTTTGCAGCAAAGCAACTAAGTCAAGTTTCAACTGACTGTCTGGTTATTATCAACCACCGAACACTAATCGGAAATTTCGTGTCTCACCTGCTGGTAGCGGGAAAGGGATTCGAAAAAGGAAGGCCGATTATGTCTTTGTGAGGCCGCAAAGATGAAACCACCAAGGTCGTATGAGGAGTTTCGACTCGCCGACCTACCTATGTAGGTAGGTAGGTCCAATCAACATCTACAAGCCTTTAGTATCCAGACTTCATTCAGTGCATATTGCCTCAGTTCAAGGTAGTATGTGTGTGTTTGTGGGTGTGGAGTATGGGCACGTGCTTGGGCTGCGCATCCGTCACGTTGCAGTGAGAATCAGGGACCCGTCTTGGGATGGGGAAGGGCGGTTTCGCATCGTAGAGACATTCGAATTCAGATTTGATGCAACCACTGCCACAAGCGGCCCACCTGGCGGACATCCACACTGTACATCGTGACCATGTTGAATGAATAGTAGACAATTTGCACGGAATAGCGCCGTCTCATCATCACCGTACTAGGCTACAACTCACGAGCCAAGAGTTGCCGAGTTGTGTCCCAGTTGCCTGTCTTCCTGCAAAAGGGTAGAATCAAATTGAAACAACACCTCGCCAGCAATCCACATCCAACGAACTGGTGGGCCCGAGGAATGACGGAGCCTCGGGAGCTTCTCGTTGACTCAATTTCTGAACAAGGATGTCTGAGAAGGTGCAGTTAAGAAACTACTGAACGATGTATCAAGGCACCCGGAACTAGTGCCGCAACACCGTGCTGGGCAAAGACGGCATGAGGGCGAAACAGCGAGGGAACGCATGTTGGCTGATTTGCAAGCTTATACGTGGTGGTTTATGAAGAAACTATAGAGCATAACACCCCGTCATGGGCACAGGAGGACGAAGGAAGTTGTCTGTATCTGTGTCGTCACTTGTTATATGAGACAAGACAACAAGACCGCTCAACTGAGCCGGCTTCCAACTACGCAAACTGATCTGCAATTGTTGATCTGCACACGAGATCTAGTCCACGGCAAGTCCCGTCCGATGGGATGAACCAACGGGTCGTTCGCGGAGCATGCAATTCGCATGCTCAATATGTGATTTTGAGGCCGAAATTTCAAGTTCGATTATGTAACGATAGTCCTTGTCACTCAGAACGGGAACCGAAATCATCGATTGTGAGATATCGAGGGAAGTCAAAGAACCAGCCATATCCCGAATCTCCGTCGTCTAGCTTGAGCATTTGTGAAAAGTTGAGTGGACAATCATTCTGCGGGTTAGGTACTAGTCAAAGGGAGCAGTATAGCGCTGAGCTCGGGACCATTTCCATCCGATGCCAGGCATATCACAGTCCTTTCAAACACCCCAAGAGTGCTCCTCATCGTTTAACAACATAATAACATAACAGCATCAAGTCCAAGTGGTGCTTGACCAACATCTTCTACAGTCTGGCGAACATGCCATGGCTCCATTCCACCCACACCCAAGCAGCATGTCGCTCTCGATGGAATGACCGTGGAAGGCCTAGCAACCCGACGATGCTGCATAAACGAACCAGGTATTGTGTCGGACTGTATGGATGCGTCAAGTATTCATGTCGTCCTTGTCTCGTCAGCATTGATATTCGCGTGTCGACGAGGATCAGTCGCCAGTGAATCCCATGAAATATGGACTCAGTCCTTCAGAGGTTATTCACGACGTCGGACGAGTCTTGCTTCGAAGGCCTGGTAATTCTAACGACATGTGTATATTGCGGGCGAGGCGCTGTCAGCTGGGTTAGGGTACAATTGTCACGCCCCATGAGGATAGATAGCTCCAAGGCGTGCCCAGAGAAGAGCCCGGTTCGCATAGGCACCGTAGGAAAGTTGGTGAAAGGGCCATTTCAAACGAATCCGCTGAGTTTAAGGTGCGCTTGCGGTCAAGAATCGCGCGACTGGGAGGGCCCCTCCGGGATGACAAGGTGGGGATGCAGGAATCTGTTCTGTCGGCAGTATGTACAGAATTACACCGGGGTGAGTTGTCAGACGTGAAATTCTGATGTTGGTAGTGATTGGGATCTTGCAACTTTTCCAATGGCGTGAATGCGATAATGCGCAAGACCTCGTACTCCCAAATCATTTAGGGGCAGTGCATGCTGGGCATGTCAGCCTGATTACGGGCCTCGCGGGCTTCGCGAAAAAGAAAATATATAAACTGTAAGTCTAATGGAGATCGTTGACAGCGGCGTTGGATCAAGCCTCAAGGAGTATAACACGAGCGCACTGGCCATCTACATATATCCATTGCACATGTTCATCTCCGGAGACACTGGAAAGGAGAACGAAGATCGATCGGTGAAGAATACTCGGTACAGTACGGTACAGTACACTCCGGGGTCGTGCTTCACGGGCGAGATTAACAGATCTAGAAGTCTTCCAATGCGGAGCTTGCCAAGAGATAGCGTGATATGGCGGCAGGATGGCTCGGATGGGAATCATGGGATGAGTTGTTCATGCTAGCACACATTCTCGGCATTTCCTCAGGGGCAACCTGGAAGTGGAAGTGTCAGCACACGCCAGTAAACAGAGGGAATATCGCATACCACTGACGAGCATGTCCCGGGTCGTGTCACACTCGGTCGATGTTTCCAAGTATACGGATTACACACTGCCAATCCGAAGTTTGCATCCAGCATTACATGTATGTGTTCAAATGCCCAGTTGATGTCGGGCCCGGGTGCATTAAATACCACATACTGGCATACTCGCATAACCTTGATAAGTGTTGTAAATTACATTACCTGCATGTATGTAGCCGACAATGCCGCTTACCTACATATGTACATCCATGTATGTTATTCGCACATTGTGATGTGTTGACATAGAGCTACTACTACCTAGGTACCTAAGGTATGATTGAAACATGTGCCAGGTTTGGCAAGAACTGACTGTGGCAATCATTTTGCACCACTGCCTCTGAACGGCGAGGGTTCACGCCCACGAAAGGAAAGGGGCATGTTTTGGCATGGCCAAAATGGGACCGAGCACCAGACCGAGGAGGGAGCATCTCGCGCTCTGCTCGCACGCTACCGCCGCCGCCGCCGCCGCCACGGTCCGGGGGGTCGCGTGCGATCTGCCCAATCCGGGTACAAGATTCAAAAGATGGGATGGGATCTGCAGAACAGCCTGGCTCATCAGCTTGGCCAAGGATCGCGCTGTGGCTCCCATTGAGATTGCCTTTCTTGGCCCTCGAGCCTTCATCTCTTCGCCAGTCGCCAGCCCTTCTCGACTCTCGCCGCCACTGTATTCCGTACCGCTCACATCAGACAGCCACTCGATTTCTGCGCGTTCTCCATACATGGCGCAGACGTGCCCAGCTCGTCCAGCTCTGCCGTGTCCTGTGCCTTGCAGCAGCGAGACAGCCCCCCCAGAAGCTGCAGCGCGCTACAGCAGGAACAGCAGTCAGGTCCCGTAATTAAAAGATGCAGTAATTCGGCTAGCCGGGGCTGACTCCATCGACAGGCATTCAACACCAACGAGTACCGACAAGGGTCTTGGAAACACCGTCGCCCAGGAACGACCAAGGCGCTCGATGGCTTCTGCCCGGCCAGTCGCACTTGTTCGCTGGCGCCTCTGCTCAGAAGACTGTACATATGTACAATACTCGACTGTCGAATAGGAGGATACTATCCTTTCGCAAACCAGATCATATTGTGACAGACTTGTTAGATTTGAACACGAGCCGCATGACAAGCGCACAGTGCATCGCGAGAAACACGTATCCAGTATTCACTCGTCCTGTTGAACACCCATCCAGGCTAGAGCACAGAACTTGGGGATGGCTTCCAGGCGCCAACAGCTTGACGGCCACGCTGACAACTCGAAGTCGGTTGTGTTATGCGATACAGTGCCCAGTGTGCCTAATTTTGCGACACCCGCGTTTCTAGCCAGCGGCAGACGCAGTATGCAGTATGCAATCGGTATTCGGGTATCATGCTGCGACCAGGCACCTTTTCACACTATTTTGTTATAACAATATGCGTACATAGGGAATAGCGAGGACGATCAGAATGCCAGCTCAGCAACCAGAGCCAGTACTGAGCAGCCGTGCAGCATGGTCAGAGGCATGGCCACGGGCCTACGGCTGTCCATCGTTCCTGGCCAGAACCCGGCTCATCTGGTGCCCACGTCTCCACACCCCCCTTTTCTCTAGACGACAGGCGAGAAAAATAAGAGGCCTGCCGACCTGCAGGGCTGCGGCATTAGGCATCGCGAGCTAAAAAGGTAACATGGGTGAGTGGACTGGTAATCTCCCCAACGTTGCATACAGCTTCGAGCCACAGGTCGACTGAAAAGGAGAGTGCCAGGATATATAAGCAGATGATCACTCCTCCGTCCCAATTTCCCTCTCTTTCCTTCCTCACCCACCAACAACTGTAAATACAGTCAGTCACTCGCTTCGGTATCAACTTGTCGTTCTCTCAACCTCAGTCTTTCGCTTCAGACAAATTAATACCTTTTACAACCACATCTTAAGTAATATCTAATACTTCCAAACCCAACCAAATCTATCAAAATGCGCTCCTTCGCCACTCTCGTCACCCTTGCCACTGTTGCTACGGCTCAGTACAACGTCGGTGGAAGCTACCCCGTCAGCAGCTCCAGCTCGGCCTACGAGGTCTCCTCGAGCTCGACAGCTCCCGGGTACCCCGTTAGCACGCCCTCCAGCGCCCCCTCCAGCAGCTACCCAGTCTCGACTGTTGAGTCTTCCAGCTACGCCGTCTCGACCCCAAGCAGCTCTGTCTACCCCACCAGCGAGGCCTCCAGCTCGTACCCTGTTTCGAGCGTTGAGTCTTCTAGCTACGCTGTTTCCACTCCCAGCAGCTCTGCTGTCTACCCTACCAGCGAGGCCTCAAGCAGCTCTGTCTACCCTACCAGCGCTGCCTCCAGCTCGTACCCTGTTTCGAGCGTTGAGACCTCCAGCTACGCCGTCTCGACCCCAAGCAGCTCTGTTTACCCTACCAGCGCGGCCTCTTCCAGCTATCCCGGTATGTGTAATGATTTTCCCATGTCGGCTGCGGACCGGACGATTTCTCCATCTGAGATGGGAAGACTGTCGTAGGAAGAGTCGAACTATGAGAACAACCATGACTAATCTTGGATTGCAGTTGGCACCCCGTCGAGCTACAGCCAGGCCCCTACTTCCGTTGGCTATCCTACCTCGGCCTATCCCACCTACCCTGCCGGAAGCAGCACTCTGACCAGCGTCGGAACCACTTCTGCCTCTTCCACCCCTTACCCCACTGGCAGCCCTATCCCCACTGCCGGTGCTGGCCGTGTCGCTGCTAGCTTCGGTCTGGTTGCCGGTGTTGCCGCTCTCCTCTTCTAAATGTCTTGTCCTGGACGAGATATACATTGGATTTGAGTCTGGCGCCCTGGCGTGATCGGAGTTCACTCTCAAGGATGAAGCTGTCCTTTGTCGCTTCGCGGCCGAAGGGCGGTAGGGGTTGATATATAAAGTTGGTTTGGATGTATTCTAATTCTTGACTCGTCGATCATGATTCATGATGATGACGATAGATATTTTATAATGATATTTTAAGATGTGTGTATAATCTCACGCCGGACGCCGTCGTGATTTTGATCTCGAGTGTCCTTAAGTGACGCTCCGTATTTTGACTGCAACTTCAATGTCTGCTTAGTGTTCTTTCGGCTTGTTCTGAGTATTGGACTTCAAACATCGTGTCACAGGAAACCGTTGTCCCCTATTATGCCCTCTGTGCAGACGTATGATCTGTTGCAGTGGTTCCTTGTTAATTCGCCGTCTGTTCGTAGCTCGCTTATGTACTGGGATGTTGGACCAGCTGCATGATTTCTGTTCCAACGTTATCTTTCCTTTCATCATTCCTGGTCAGCCGCCACCTTGTAGTGCGCCTATTTACATTCGCCGCCTCTCGCAACAACCGCCCAGACCCCGACCATCAGTCATCTCAAGTTCACTGCCTGGTTGATGTCTCATTCGTCCTCCGTCAGTTCACTTAGGTTCGCGGATAAGTGGGGTCCGGACCGGCGCCCTTCGGGGGTGCCACGAGGCTCATCAACCCGAATGGGTTCTTTCAATCGTCGAATTCATGATGCCTTAAGCCTTAGACTACATGTAGATAAGGTACGGTAGGTACCTACCTTACTAACCTTGGGTTCCTATAGCCTCACGCGATTTCCATTCCGCAGCGTCGATCTGATGAGTCAGGCAGCTTCAACTGCACCCGTCCGACGCCGAAATGGTAGGTTTGTACCTCAGACCCAGACAAGCACAGCAACTTGGACAATGATATTGATTGATCCCTGCATGTCTGTCGCAGACACGGCAAGACATGCCATCACTTGAAACACTAGACCTACACGCGCACATCTAGAATGCTTTCCCAACTGAGCATGCCTCTGTGCGTCGCTATAGTGAGTGGAGCAAGAAAAAGCAACTGGTACAGAGATGCATGGCTTGGTTCGGGCATGATAGGCAGTCATTCCGTCCTGATACAGCCTCTCTTCGAGGGAAGAGCCCCCCTTTCCATTTCCCGGGTAGCTGTCCTATGGAGGAGAACTTTGTCGCTGTTCTACTGCGATACGGAGCCAAGGTCTTCGCTTGGGGCTTGCGCACATGCTTCAACATCTACATCCTATCTAATATATAGCAGCTTGTAAACCGAGCTAGATATCTTTGTCCGTAGGTATTTTGGACTGTTACAAATAGCACTATACATCCAAAATTTCTGCCAGATGAAATCACAACTAAAACATGGTGTGGATTTGGACCTGGAAGTTCAAGCAACGAAGGAGCAGTGTACTTGTCCGCCTTAGACATCTGCTTCCCTTCATGATCACATATATGTACATGTATATATCAACACATTAAATAGAATGATTGCCGATTTAAATATCCTTGGTCTCAGCGGGCGTCGAACCGAATGATTAACCCATTGCTATCACTTCTCTACTGCTCGAATTATAAGCTCGCCCTACTTGTATATACCGACCTCTATGGGAGTGACCATCCCACATTCCTCACCATCTCGCCATGCCTCCCGAACCTACCACTTGAGCAACGCGCCACACACTGTCAAGCATTATCTGTGCTTATATTTTCGCAGATGAACAGCCATAACTAGTATCGCAGCCATACCGGTCTTGAGACCATCAGAGCCTATGCCCAAGAAATGCTCGAATACTGCGTTAATCCCCCGCCTCCCCCCAACCGAAGCCATTCTGTGACTTTCTCAAAAAACACCACTTCCTCAGGTCGATCACCTGCTAGTCAATATACTTGCTCCATGGCAAAGCGCATCCTATCGACTCGCCTCGTCTCAACGAAAGTCCGATGCGTGTGTACGACACTGTAGCAACTCCGTCTTGGACGCTACTGCCCAAATGCATAGATATTTTAACCGAGGCGGATTAGGGATTCGATGGGGTACACAATGGGTGAGGGTAAGGGTCAGAGTTAGGGGTCTCTTGTTACATACTTCTCTCACAGCCAACAGCTCGGTGTAAGATAGCGTTTCTACAACGTTTCCCCGGTATGAACATTCGATGGCACATAAGATCGTCAATGATGCCTTCTGTCACCACAAACAACGCAGTCACACGCAAGACTGATATGATAAGACGTCATTATACACTTGCGCCCCGGAACAGTATGCTCTGCTTGTTGCTGAGCTGCGGTGCTGCTCGCATGGAAACCGACCAGGGGGCCAGATCAGTAGGACTTAAGACGATATATCGTCACCATTGAATCATCAGGGGCGATAAGTTGGTGGTAGGAAATATAAATGTTACACATTCGACTTTCACATATTATATTTGATGCTTGACAGACATTCCTCACACTTGAGCCGTTCTACAAGCAGCAGAGCTCAGTGAGTGATGCGTCCATGTTCAAAATCGCAGATTAACACCAACATTAGATTATCTAGATTTATTACCAAAGTTACAATTTGGCCCCGGGCCCGCCCATGACTGCTCACAGTTCATTCTATGGTTGGTAAGCAGCATCGGCCCCCAGCATGCCTGGTAAAAATGCACAGAAGCCCGATGTGTCTCAAATTAGCAATTGCGGTCTCAAGGCTTATCATGGAATGTTTGATTAAGGTATCTACCATTCTTGCAAGACTCATATAGTGCACTGATCATCAACGCCGTTGAATACAAAACGATGCCATTATGTACCTCCTTGCTCGTGGGCTCATGATGATTTTCCTGACCTGATCCGGATCGCACGCGTCTCTCGCATTATCATGGGATCTGAAAACTACCTAGGTACACAGGAAACAAATCGTTGGCTTTTTTCAGATCGATGTCGTGGTCGTCACGTCAGCCCTGTGTACTAATACAAGACGCTCTGCAGGTTTTGGTATCATGACGCGTTGCAGTGGGCAGCTGATAACATTCATCGCCCTCCAAACAATTTGCTGAAACGAAACTTCTCCTTAGTGGCCGTGTTCATGGATGCGCGACCAAAAGACTGTTGTGAGTTCATCCGGCGGTTCGGCCCGTAGTGTGGGTCCATGTCATCGTCATCATCGTCGTCCTCCTCATCGTCATGTTCGCCAGACACCATACGTCGTTGGTGTTGGCTCATGGGACGCTGGCCGTTCATCTGCGCATGCATAGTGGCGGGTCTCTGTAGGGGCGACGTGGGAAGCTCGCCGGACATGGCCCGCTCGACATCCGTGTGTTGCCTTTTGTATTCGTCGTGCTTCAGCTTGGCATCGGTGAAGCGCGCGTCGGCCTCTGCTCGCTGGGCTTGCAAGCTTCGTATCTCGTCGTCGAGGCGCCTCATCTGGCTCTGTTCACGGTGCATGAACTGCTCGTACTCGCGGACCTTCTGCTCCAGGGGCTTCAGAACGTGGTCCAAAACGCTGGGACTCTTGAGGCGAGGGATGTCTTGGTCGGCGTCAGGTATGCTGAGGTGATGCTGAGTGCGCGTAGGCGAGGAACCTCCGGAAACGGGAGGCGTTGGAGAGCCTGAGCGCCCGGGGGGAGGTCGAGGACCCGAGGCTGGCTTGGCGTTGGCACCACGAGGGGCACTGCGGCGGGCATTGGGGTGTGACATCTTGGCGGATTGGCTCTTATCGGTCGGCAGCTCCTCAGATCGACTGCTACCGGCATACGAAGGTGGCCGTGAGCGATCAGGGAAATTGTTGGTGACGGGCGGTCTGCTTTGGCTTTGGTTGGGAGGCGGCATGCGAGGCGAGGAGGGCTGTGGCGGCTGTTGAATGTGAGCAGCGTGGTTTGCCGTGGTGGTAGGGGGCGGCCCGGCGTTGGAGCTCTTGCCGCGGTTCTTGTCGAGAAAGTCGTAGAAGTCGTCGTGGGAGTCGAAGCGCGAGTGTTGCTGGGTTGGCATCCGATTGCCCTGAGGTGGGACGTCCTCCAGGCTGATACGGCGCTGGTGGTATTGCGGTTGTTGCCGTAGGGCGTTAGTAGAATACGGGTCCATGACCCAAAGAAAGACACGGAATGTGAAAGCTGATCAGTCGCAAAGTCAACGTGGATGGGGACTGAACTGATGTTTTGCCCTGCTGCCGCCGTTCTTAATAAGATCCTTAATAAATCGCAGCCAGCCAAAATCCCGGGAGGCTGGTTCTGCGGGCGATACGAAGTGGCCCAGCCACCAACCTCCGTTTTACAGGGATCGAAGCGGGAACATGCACGCAACCTGTCGAGCCTGTCGAGCTGTTGCCTCTCCCAGCCTCCCACCAAACGCCCTCACACGCGTGTCGTACCGTCATCGCCTGCCTTGTCCCTCGTCAGTTCCGACGACTTACCTAGGTATCCAGCGACGGCAAGTGTGTATCTCTGGGCTCGGGAGGTGATAGGATTTTCTATTCGAGCCATGGTCTTCAATGTTCGCGGCCAATCAGCGCGCCTTCCGGCAAACACAACTGCCTAAAAGGGGCAGCTTGGCTTGCCCCTGAAGTCCTATACCTAGGTACCACGCCTACGGATGTACCGTCCACCATGTTGAGTTATGAGAGAGTTTATGCGGCTGGGGAGCCGTTCCCGTCCTTTTAGCTACCTAGTTGCGTTGTTACCGTTGAAAGCTCGAACGGTAGAGTTACGGGAGAGATAGATATCTGAACACCTAAGAAAGTTGTGTTCTGTCATGGACAGCTCCCCATCCTATTGTCGGACACCCTGTCCTAGCGTTTTATGTACGGCTATACTGTATGCGTAGGCCGGATTCGCACCTCGCATCAGGCTCGGCAACACTATTGTCTATGCGTGCTACAACAGAGCTATAAACCCCATGCTAATGCTGCACTTATTGTCTGGCGTCATTCCCAATAAAAGTCCGGCACATGCCTCCCCCTGGGTTTCTTCATAGCAACTCGGGGTGTGTGGGATCCCACGTATACCATATTTGATTAACACAGCCATATAGACAATGCGCCTACCTGTCGTCGCTCTTAATCCCGGCTTCATTGTGGATAATCACCTTCGTTGAGAAGTGCCATGGATTTTATGGTTGGTTTCCGTAAGACCCACGGCGTCACCAAGCGTCCCAAAGCTCAATAGCTGTTTACTCGCTCAAACGCCAACATATACTGTGCTGGACGCGCTGTCTATACCAATGGACCTTCATACATGATCTTCTATACCTGACATCTTTACAACCCGTTTACACTAGACACACGCGCTCGAGATTCGGTCGTCATATTTCCATATATCGTCCACAGAAACAGACAAAGTGAAGATTGCTTTTTTTCATCAAGAATATCATTGCCTCATTTGACTGTCTATCATACAGTATAATTTGGCAAAGGGCATTCTTTGCGAATTCGAGTCCTTACGCCAAGCTCCATATCACTTCAAGCGAGCGAGTGTGCCGCGATTCTACCATATCGGAGGAAAACTCAAAGCTTGCCATACCGAAACGCCGTTGCTTAAAGCAACAATCATTGATAGCTACCAAGCGACCCGTGCAAAACAGACTCAAGGCACAAAGCCAAAAACAGAGACAAGATTCATTTCTTGTCCTCGAAGTAGAACTTCCCGAGCTTCTCGTCACCCTGTAATTGACTCATGACGGGTCCCTGGCCCTCGCCCTGCTCGAGGCGCTCTCGAATGATTCGCTCAGCGGCCTCTCGACTGGCCGGACCTCCGACCCCCTCTCGTAGAGCACTGGTCTGGGCTTGACCTGGCATGGAAACTGGGCCACGGGTGGTGGTGTCGACAAACATGTCGTCGTCTGCGGTGCCAACATGTCCACCGCCGTCCATAGCCACTCCATTGTGATATTTGGCTTCACGCCGCTCTCTCTCGGCCAGGGCTGAAGAGGAGACGGGAGTTTCGCTGCCGGTGGCATCGCGCATCTCGCGATTTCGAAGGATGGCTTCCTGACTCAGTCCCGAGCTAGTTCTCTCTAGGCCCCAACCGGCAGCACCGGCAGCACCGGCAGCGCCAGGCAGCGGTCTGCGATGGTAGATGGGGCCACTGACGGTGCTGTTGGCGCCCTCTCCGAAGCCCACGAGACTAGCGGTTCCGTCGTCGCTCATGCGGTCCTCGAAGCCGCCTACAGATCGGCTAGTCAGGTCTTCGTCCATGGCATCGAGGGCGCCGGACGTCGAGTCGACATCCATGGTACGATAATTTGTATCCGTGCTCATGCCGTCCTCGTCGACCTCGGTCAGCTCTGCGTCCATGTCCGGGTGCTCGCCGGGCTCGGTGGTGGTGCGGGCGCCGACGCTGCCGGTGGCCGAAGCCGTGCCGACGGTACTCATCTTGGTTCTCTGAGTGGGTTGTCCGTTGGAGTCGAAGTAAGCGGGAGCTAAGGCGGCATTCGGCGGAAAGCCGGTGGAGGTGGGCGTGGTCTGGGGCGAGCCGGCGTGGGCGCCTTGCTGCTGGTTCGGGGCGCGGACGGTAGAGACACGCTCAAGCCCGGCGAGACGACTGATACGATCCGCGCGTTCGGCCTCGAGGCTGTGGGTGGAGGGGTGATGGCCATGACCGCGTGGGCCACCGAGGGCAAGATGTGCATGACCGCGATGGCCGTCCTTGATGGCGGTAGTAGATACAGCTGACAGAGAAGTGGTGGTGCTCGTGGGAGTGCCGCTATGTCAACCGTGAGTTAGCAATCCAGCGTCAGACCAAAGCACCAAAAGCGAGGCCAGTGGCCAACATACGGCATGTCACTTGGGGTCTCCGGATTAGACGGGGGCGGGGGAATGTTGATGAGCATAGGGGTGGTTCCTTGTTGTTGCGACATGATGCCTGATGGATTGATTGCGAGGCGCACTATGTGGTGGTCGGTAATGTGACGGAGCAGGTGAGGCAGGTTGTCGCGATGGGCAAGGCGAGCTATGTTTATGTGGAATGGGCTGGAACAAGCATCGACAGCGGGATGGTCACAAGAAAGAAGAACAACGAGCTGAGTGAGTGGTGTTTAGATGGGCGATTTCGGGTTTGGCGTCTGCAGCTAGCTACCAGCGCGAAGTGGGAGATGCACACCCAGTAAGCATCCGGTGTGTGCTGTGTTGGCGACTCGTGGAACCGTCAGGTATCGATGCGCAAGACTCAGGGTCAGTCACAGTCTGGGGCCGTGGTGGGTGTGTGGGTGTCAAGTCGCGGAATGAATCTTTGACGATTGCCAGGTGTAACGGATGTACAAGTCGTGATTAGAGCGAGCATCTCGGCGAGCATCACATGCCCCCGCCATTGCTTTGGCACCGCCTCGTCCTCGAGATACGCTCGGCGGGATTGGGGATCACCCATGACGTACTAGGTAGCTAACTGCCTGCATATGCCTCGTTACCCCCCTACCCCCCTATGTATTGACTCTTAACTACTACCTATTGCGGTGCACGAGGTTGTATTTCGCCGTACCAGTCTAAAGACTGACTGCCGCAACGCAACCTGTTTCGACAACTTCTGTTGGTACTCAGGATGCCGGAAGACTTGGCTCTGCCTCTCAAGAAGCTGCCTGCTACTAGTACTCTGTGATTAAGATCAATCATGAATGCATCCCGAAAGTTGCTGTACATTCATTGTCTTAGGGTATTTCCCGGGGTTTCGAGCCTCAGGCGCCCCGCTCGACGGCGAAAAAAAGAAAACGAAATCGAGAGTGTGATATACCGACCTACCGAGTCATATATCATCATCGCTTCTACATGCATGCTACTATTTCGTACACAGCCGAGGGGATAGGTTGAAAGAAATAAAGAACAGAACAGGTTCTGACGGGTAGGTGTGCATTATTAGTGATTTGGTTAAGGGAATGGCTAGTGTATCATTTATTTTTGGGCCTGCTTCTGCTCGAACTGAAATTTCAGGAGGTCCAATGCCAAAGGCCGTCTATATAACACCGTGGAAGAACTGGCTCGCAATAATGCTAGTTTGCGAGAGCTTCGAGGTAGATGAAAAATGCGAAAGATCAGCCATCTAATGCGTAGGATTCTAGATTGCCAAGTCTCATCTTTCTGTGATCCCCTCGACGAATGTAGAAGTACGCCGAAGCAGCGAATAAGAATGCTAGGGCGGTGATGATAGCAGTGTTGGTTGTATCGAGAGTACTTGGCACTCCCGGGATGGGTGACAGAGCTTCGCGACGCAGCATGCTTGGCAGCAGACATCCCGAGAGCTCTAGTAGGACTTTGGCCCTTGTGCGAAGAACAGAGTTATGCGCGCGTCAAGTTCAGGAATTATGAAGGTGAGCTCGGGATCAGCCGATCGAAGCGGTCTAGCAAAGGCCCGAAGTCGAGGCAGCAGGCGGGTGCTTGCGCACTGTCAACACTCACACGAGAACTATCGCATCGATAATTCATGCAGTCGGTAGTTGTGAGAGATGCGATGAGCTGCCATTGGGCTGTGTTCATGACCTTTCTTTGTTCCTTTTTGCCCTCTTTCCTTTCGTCTTCTTATCTTGGCAGTCAATACGACCTCACCACCACACTGCACCATCGCTCGTGACACCTAACGTCCTTCCTGATCTTTCTCATGAAACTTTCGAAGCCCTGACTAATCAGCTTGCCTTATCATCCGACGAGACTCGGCTTCTAATATGAGCATGGTCATGTGTCATCGGGGTGTGGTCCGCTGGTGAGCGGGTTGGACGCTGAATCATTCGCATTTTCTTGTGTATCCTCCGACGACACTCGGAGTTTGAGATGAGTAAGAGAGCATCGGGATTTGGTCTTCAGTTCGTACACAGGTTGGACCCCAAATCATCCGTATCTTCTTGCATGAGCAGATTATGCCAGAGTTAACACGAACAATAATCACATTGTGTTATTTGGCCGGTCTCAGGGGATGCAAGACGGGGCATTGAGGATATATGGATATATATATATATATATATATATATATATATATATATACTGGACTTTTCACCATGGAAAGAGAGTCTCTCTCTGACAAGGTATCACCCTCTTAAATCACGCCTTCCTACCGGCGCCCCAAATCCTAACAGGTGTCGCTTTAATATGACGCCGACAGCTCTCATCTTCGCCATCATGGCAAGTTTGATGGCATCCCTGACACTCCAGTCTCCCATTAAGACCAGATCACTCCTCAACGCGACATACCCGACCCGCGTGCTGGGAAACGTCATGGTAGTCGACACGTCCATTGTCCAGCAGGCGCAGGGGTACGCCCGCAAGTACAGCAGCTCTGCTGAAGTGTACAACCACGTAATCAGGGGCTGGCTGTTTGGTGTCCTCATGTTGCAGCACAATCAGACCCTTAGCCAGCGAGTCGATCCAGAAGTCCACGCCGTGGCCGCCATCTTGCATGACCTAGGCTGGGACCAGACCCCAGACTCTCCCGTCGTCAGTCGCGATCGACGGTTCGAGGTTGACAGCGCAATTGGTGCGCGTGAGTTCCTCTGGTCTCGCGATCCCCAGCACAAGGACTGGGGCGAGTATAGGACGCAGTTGGTCTGGGATTCAATCGCATTGCATACACAAGAGAGCATCTACCTCTATAAAGAAGCGGTTGTCAGTGTCACTGGGAGCGGAATCTTGTCTGATTTCGATGGGCCGCTACTTGGTGTCACTCAGGCGGAATATGATGCTGTAGCGAAGGAGTTCCCGAAGGGCCAATTTGTCGGTACAGTCAATCAGACCTTTGTTTGGCTATGTCAGACCAAGCAGAGCTCCACATATGGTGAGTCACCCTATTCCTTGACCCCTGACGTATACTGATCTCTGTTAGATACGTTTATGCAACCTTGGGGAGAGAAGTTCGTGGAGGGTTATAATGCGTCAGGTCATAGGATTTTCGATGATATCACGGGTACTTAAGCAACACAGTGGCAGCAGCCAGGAGACTATCTAGCCCGAGCGTATGGGAACTCTATCTGGTTGATGCAACAGCGAGAGATCTCAGTCCTTCAGCACAGCTTCGATCAAACCTTCGGTCTCAGCACCAACAGACCAAAACTTGACGACGTTGAAGCCAGCAGCGTCCAAAAGCGCAGTGAACTGTGCCTCAGTTCGCTCCATGCCGTTCAATAGAGCTGTCGAATTGTCAGTGCCGAGATCAGAAGCAGGAACGCGAGGTTAGCAAGAAAAGAAAGGATTCACCCATCATGTTGACGTCCAGAAGGGCAGGGTAAAGAGGCGTGTTGGAGCTGGGGAGCGCAAACTCCGACATGAGGAGCTTCGAGTAACCAGGGGTCATTGCCGCCGCCGTGTTCTTGAGGATGGCAATGCAGTCATTGTCCGGCCAGTCATGGAAGATGGAGCGGAAGTAGTAGCGGCGAGCACCTGTTGCGCGATCAGATGAAATTCTCAACGAAAGGGTGAGGATGAGGGGTCCAAGCCACCTACCATTGATAGGCTGCTCCGTGAAAAAGTCATACTTCTGTCGCTCGACCTTGGACGTGAGATCCTGAATGCTGTCGATCACAGGGGGCGTGTCCTGCACGATGAGTCGGCCCGGTGCATCGGGGAAGCGATTGTGGAACTCGGCGACATCATGACCTTCGCCGCCGGCGATGTCAATGAGCAGCGTGGCATTGGGGTCGTCCTTGGCACCCTTGAGCAGGATGTGGTGGATATCAAAGAAGTCGAATCACTGTTTGCGATCGGCGCGCTGTCCGGTCATGAAGGCGTTGAAGTTGCCCATCATGGACGGGTCACTGATGAGCCATGGAAACATGTTGTTGTCTGTGCGGTGGGCATTCTGGAATGGACCTGGGGCTCCAGCAACGTGCTTGTAGTCTGTCTTCTCAAGATAGTAGGGCAGATTCGCTAGCGATCGCGTCGCAGCAGGGAACCTTGATATCGTCAGTACAAGCTAAGAAAACAATCATACGGAAGAAAAGTCGCGTACATGAATTGGTATCCGCCGAGCAGAGCGCAATCAACCAAGACCTTAGTGATCGGTGTAGGAGCATACACCTCCTGGCTTGTCTCCTTCACCACGCCCAAGGCGGCGAGGGGCCGTAAGAGCCGAACTTGAGAATGTTAGCTAGATGTCGCTCAGATGAGAGGTCACTTGGTCGTACCAATCAGCAGCCTGTCGGCGCCTGAGACCGAGGCGAGGTGGTCAGCCGTGACAGAGGGTTTCGCCTTAGCGATCTCCTGGATGACTCCAGCCTTAATGAGAGTCATCAGAGCGGCAGGCGCATGGGGCAAGTGATCAAGTTAGAGTGAATTTAAGTAGGCAAGATATTGTCAAAGCCTAATTACATACCGACATAATCATCTTCCAAACGGTGTCCACGGGAGATTCGAGCATCGCTGTCGCCTGCATGGCAGTGCTCAGAAGTTGCTTGCGAGCGGCATCATCTTGATTGGTCAAGACGCTCTGAGCGGTCGAGCTGAAGTCGGCGGAAGCCTTTGCAGCGTTTGCCATGATAAACTATGATTTTCTAGGACTTTGGGCTTGGATGATTTGGTGAATGGCGGGACAGAGAAGACTGCCCGGCAAGCAACTCACACAAAGGAGCCGCGGCGCGAGGGGAGGCGTATATATCCCATAAGCTTGAGAGGACGTCATGCCTCAGGGGATGGAACGACTGCGCACTTGACTGAAGGTCGCCCCCTGGTGAAGGCTTCGATATTACCGTGAACAGCCGCGTACTCAAATGCAATAGATGCACGGGCATAGCTGGTAGCCTGACCATGATGTTTCCTGCTTCATGCGGCCGCCCGGTCACTGAGAGGGACACGTCAAGGGTGTAGTATAATGAGGCTGACGTATAAGGACAGGGTAGTGATTTTAGTTACTACTGCCCCGTGGCCAAGGTACGAAGTTGTTAGGGGTTTATCGGATAAGATAGATCTTCTATTTTAATCAAGTCTTGGCGGAAATACAGCGCTATGATAATTAGTAAGGTCGTTTAGCTCCCTTTTGAATTTACTGTTGAGTTGACTGTTGAATTGACTGACTGAAAGTAACTAGAGGTCATGGGTTCGAACCTGTACGGTGCTTTGAGCCACGAGGCATTTTGCTTACACCGTTGGCTAGACAATTGCGGTCTCACTTTTTTTGACGCCCGCCTCGCCATCATTCTGTGCTGTCTGGGCGGGGGTACTTTTCTTCACCCAATCCAGCATAGGCTGAGGATCCATGAAAGCATCGAACCCTTTAATCATCTTGCCATCCTCGGTCAGAATCAGCTTGTGGATGTACTCGTTCCTGTACTCTCCCGCGGGTCCCGACCCCTCTGCATTGACATAGTAGACAAGCTTGCGTTGCGTCTCGTCGACTATCATGTCGGTCTCCGTGGCACTGTAAATGTCGAAGAGGGTAACGGCCCAGGACTGGAATTTCGTGTACTCATCGCCGTTCTTGTTTGCGGCTTGAAGCGACGATGGGAATGTGCGTGCGACGAAGTCGGGAGCAAGAAGGGTGGCAAGGCGAGCCCGGCCTGCCACGTCGCGCTGCGATCATCTGGTAATGCGCCAGTGTTACAGCTCTGGCGGTCCCAGTGCTTCCAAAGGTGACCATAAAGACAGCGGGCTCCTAAGCAGATGAGACTGGCAATATTGCCCGGCGTTGTCGACATACCATGGATGCTTGGTCGAAAAGGGCCTCGGCTGTGTGCAGACAAGGCCTTTGGTTCCCACAAACTACATAAGGCAGCAAGTACGTCCGTTGTTAAAATAGTGTATATTTGTCCACCAAGAGCTTAATACAATCCCCCGAGCCAGCCTCGGCGGCATCGTTGAGAAGACGTTGCAGGTTCAGCTTTTGATCATCTGGTAGTTTGTCCAACGACAAGGCATCGTGCTCCCGAACACCAAGTTCATGGATGAACTCGAATTTGTCAAGGCTGTTGCACTTTGTGGCTCTGAATGTCAAAGCTGATTGGAGCCCCTTTTCGCAACTCGGGTAAAGATAGCCCATAAGCAAGAAGATGGCTTTCAGATCCCCTGCGGCGACTGCATCCGGGTTGCGTTTTCGATGTTTTCTCGCTACTCTGTAGTGAGAAGCTCGCGTTTGGATATGCCGTCTTTGTCCTCTAGGGGAAATCCGCTTTCATCTAGGAGCAGTTTGAGTGCTGCAAATCCGTCTTCAGGAGCTGACGCAGTGCCCCGTATAACCAAAAGTGTGATATAACTCTCCAGGGAATCATCCTGGGTCTGGCTCAGCAACAGCTTCTATGCTTCGATCTACCGTGAGCAGCCGCGTACTCGAATGAATTGGCCGCAGGAAGCCTAAACACATCATTGCTTGCAATGTGTCGGATACATCAGCGTCTCAGCACAGAAGGTATGCTAATGTCCCGTCTGGCTTGTCTGCAGCTGCGACCAAGGGCGTGCGTCCGGTCTCATCAAGAGGAATTCAGGTCGACATTACCCTCATCCATAAGTACTTTCACGCAATCCAGAGTCCGAGGAACGCAGCTGCGTGACTAGGTACGCAACTTGGGTTATCGTCGTGTGGCAAAAGACATCCGTCTCGGTCATCGGTTGTATTTCCTTCCTTCTCGTTGTCGGTGTCTTTATCCTCTCGGGTACCTGGTATGTGGGGCTGGGCTTTCAAACCAGTCTGCAGTATGCACGATACCACGGGTCATTGGCTCGTCATCTCTGAGTACTACGCGGAACAACCATCTTCGTCTGCGTGAGGCCTTGGGGTACTTATCGAGGACCTTGTTGAGCTTCACAGGGCGGCTTTCGCAGTCAGATATAAGCCATATACCAGCCCGCTGCAGAGGATCTCTACCCATCTCGCCATAACACCCGGGATCTTCCGGCCAGAAGGCGTGACCCGCGGTTCGATGGGCCATACTTTGCTTCCCGGAGGGTCCGGTATCGCCGGTCTTGACGGTGGCAGGACTCTGACCATGGCAGTTATGCGTATCGTTACACTCTTCTGTGTCTTATTTTCTCTTCGAAGAAGGCAAAGAAGATATCCAAGTTGAGATTTGAGATAAACGCAACTTTGAATCGCACTCGAGGGAACAACTCGTCTTGGCTGTGTTGCCAAGCTTTCCTTCTGACGGCGCAGCACCCTAACCCCAGCTCTGAAACAAATCCTCTGGGATGTCGACACTCCTTACATAAATAGAACAGACTCAACAACGAAAATCTCAGCAAATGCAGCCTTTCTCTTACGTATATGGGTATATGGCCATTCTAGAACTCGATATGGGTGATATTTTCTTGGTGATGTGATATGACACACTAAACAGGGGGAGGATACACACCAGGTGGTTGTGGACTGACTAAGCGAATGCATTCCAAGAAGTATCAGGGTGACAGTGAAAATAAGAACTACAAGAATAGGTATATGAGTCAGCGGAACGCTTCTTGCGATTATACTGTTTCAACGTCGTAGAGTCCCTATTTCCTACGACACAGAGCGAAATAAAGATTATGCATCACATGCTGAGTCCGTCATATAAAATAAATGAGCTTTGCTAGCCAAGTTTTCCGAGCGAAATGGCGATCGGGTGATAACTACCTATACTCTTGCATTACATCAACACATAGTAGCCCTAGCCGATGCCAATTTTGGTGCTGGTCTTATGGTCGTCAAACACTCATATTAATTGAATCCTCGACATCACCGACAAGGCCAGAAGATATACCACTGACGAGGCAAGATACGGACTACCGTAAGCCCGTACGTCTATACCATAGTACCAGAGAGCTGCCATGAATGGTTGCCCAATTAGAGACCCAAGCGTCTTAGTCATCATGACAATAGAGAATATGTGAGTTCGTGGATTAGCTGTGCCGGCTTCAAGGCTTTGATCGCGAAGCCATAGGTTAGGCGAGTTTGCTAGCGAGAGTGTGAATATAGAAAGAGGCACCCCAATCGCATAGATTAGTAGGCTTGGGAATAGTACCCAAACGCTGGCAGAGACCCCGATGGCAAAGGCACCGAAAGCAGATGCGATGACACAAAATCTTGCATAGCGTAGATGCGCTTTGTCTGACATATTCTGGGATGTACGCCCACGCTTCGACAGGAGAAACGGTATGATGATACTGAGCACGATGAAATTGACTCCTGCTTTAGCGGAAAGGAGGTAGCCGGCAGCAGCAAATGTCCAATGGTATCGCTTTGAGATGTATTGTGCAAGAAGCTTCGTGTCAGAGCTTGCAAGACTAGTGAGAAACATTGACAGGAGTAGAAGTGCCAATTGAACCGTGCCCACACAAGATATGAGTTCATGAAGGCGGTTGCTGATCGAGGTAATGAGTGATTCCCGGGTTACTTGGGCCTTCAAAGTGGGCGACGAAATCAGTGGACGTCCCGCATCATTTAGGTCGTCCATCCTCGTGTCTGTGGCAGGTAAACATGAGATGGTCACAGAAGCGAGCATGAGAAGGAGAAGCCCGAGCCAAAAAGGTAGTGTCAATCGGACTGTCATGGTGGCGGACGCAATTGCTGGGCTGAGAAACCCCAGGACAGACGTCAAAGCTTGCATCCTGCTGAAGTACACAGCTCTGATCGCGCATGTCAGCACTATTGCAGTCAATGTCGGCGAGTCAAGTTGGGGTGACGAACCGGACAACATCGTCGTCCGCGAGGCTAGAAGCGAGTGAGTATACAAGGGAGTTGAATACAGTATCACCACCGAGCACTGACAGAGCAGCACCGGCAATCGCCGCGCGTGGTGGTAGACTATTCTCGAAATAGCTCACGCTCAAGATCCAACACAGCATAAAGAATCTTGGGACGATGTTCAGCCAGAGTGCAAACTTCCGGCCGAACCTTTCGGAAACGAATGTCAGTGGTATCGTAGTTACGGAATCTGTAAGTACTAGATGTCAGAGGCTTTGTTATCCGAAATTTAATCACGGATGAGATCGAAACCTACCACCAACGGTCCATAGAGTGTCGAACCCACCCATGATCCACGCCAGTGTCTTCTGCACCTGGTCTATCTTGCAAAGATCCTCGTCAATCTCGTTGTCACTGCTGTAGAACTGGCGGCACAGCCTCCTTTCCAGTAGCCTATTCAGTGGGATGTTGGTGATCCCAGTGGTCAAGTTGACTAGCAGTAGCAATACCATGACGAGATATACGGCGGTGTGAGACGGGCGAGCTTGATCCATCGATGACCGGCGCGATCTTTGAGGTGCCATCCCTTGCGAAGCCTCGGCCACGCTCGCAGGAGAGATGCTCTCATACATGTTGTCGCGGGTGCATTGCGTATTCACGAGAGGTGCCAGGTGCCCTGTTGAACCTCATGGATAGGTACGTGTCGGGGTTTAGAGAAGGACGCGTGCGGCCCGGGGGCATATGAATCACCGGCCCTGTTCGCCTGCAGGCTGGGTGGCGACCTGCTGCTCTTGTAGAGCGCTAACTTGTGTAGAGCACTACACTGACTTGCAAACGAAACGTCGGAGTGGATACCTTAATTTCCCTGGTATGTGTACACACCTTTTTTGAATGCGACGATTTTGAATAACCATCATTTTCACCATTTTCACCAGTTTATCAGGAATCATCTACGTACCACCATTCTATTGAATAACCAGTATACTTGGCTAATAAGTGCAAATAGCCCTCTATCCAGCCATATACAATACAACCATCCCAGCCATATACAACACGTACAACGCGTACATCACGTACAGCAATTCCAGTCAAATACAGCGATTCCAGCCATATACAGCCCTTTTAGCCATATACAACACGTACAGCGATTCCAATCGAATACAGCCCTTTCAGCCATATACAGCGATTCCAGCCA